>CM050163.1:522867516-522917516 GCA_027410445.1 Discoglossus pictus
CTCGCCCCCTCCGGTCCCGGTCAGCACTGCGCAGATGTTACAGACTTTTTGTTAAACATTTTAGTGCATAAGGAACAGCATCAATACCAGGAGCCATATGGTTTAACGAGGCATTAGTCATTAATACAATTCATATTCAATGACTTAAAAAGCAATATTTAATTTAAGACTTACTTTGTTTAGTCGTTCAGTAGTTCAGTTGTGTCTAACTCTCCATGACCCTATGGACTGCAGCGCGCCAGATACATCTATTTTATGTCTGGTTATGCTTGTCCATAATGTTTTCCTGGTAAAGAAACTGGAGTGGGTTGCCAATTCCTTCTCCAGGGGACCGCAATTTTTCTGACCTTGCTACTAGGACCAACCTATCTTGGGTGACTTTACCTGGTATAGCTCACAGCTTCAATGAAGTACACAAGCCCCTTCAAGGTAGTGATCCAGAAGGGGTACTTTCATATTTTGTATGGTCAGTCGTGTCGGACTCTCTGTGACCGCATGGACCACAACACACCATGCTGATCCACTTGGTAATCATGGCAGAGATACTGGAGTGGGTTGCCATTTCCTTCTCCAGTGGGCCACAGCTTACAGTTCCTTGTATTCCTAGGTGGTCTTCTATCCAAGTACTTACCAGGCCAGGCCCAGCTTGGCATCAGGGTGGTGTGACCTCTTGGTTACATGACCGGAATAAAAACCCAGGTTGCAGCGGTGAAAGTACCAAATCCTGATAACTGGAACACCAGGAACCCCATAGACTCCAACTGTGATGAAAGGAGCTGGGAGACAGTGTTAAATGGTCAATTTCAACCTTGCATCTAGACAATGCTCTTCATTGCCTCCTAGCTAGAGCTGATAAGGGAAACGACAGCAAGTCTGGAGCCGATGAAGGAGCATTGTGTCTGTATCTAACAGTTTAGCACTTTCACCAAGCAAGAGCTGCTCCGACCACGTTGTTTACCTCATAGAGGTGGAGACAAACAGCTCATCTGGAGGCAGAAATACTAATATTTGAAAATAAGCTTAAAATTGAATATTACTTTTTTTTTTTTTTAAATCATGGAATATTATTAATGACCAATACCTAGTTATCGTTTCCTTTATTTGAAACATTTATCCTTTATTTAAACATTTATCAACTTTTAGCGTTAAATAGCCCTCTAATCAAACAAACGAGGCATCTCAATATTTATTAATTTTATAACATTTACAGGACATGAGCTATTAAGTGCTTTCAGACATAATTTAAATTTACCAAACTTTAAAGCACTTGTTTTCATTCCAAAATAAACATAAATTTGCTGATGATTAAAAGAAATGTAAAAAGCAAAAGTTTTATTGTGCATTTTTTACATTGTGCAAAAATGTTTCTGCTTGAAATTGTGTGTTAAAAATTAAAAAAAAAATATTAATAATGCTAATTTACATCAGAAAATATCTGGAGCTTCTCACAAAACTGCTTATCATTGTTGGCAGAGTGTACTACAACTTCCTCCAGGTAAGGGGTCTAAAAGGGAAGGAGCTTGGAGTAAATATCGGAAAACCTGCTAATGTAATGCAAGTTTCTTAGAAAACATCAACATTTATTATTATTATTATTATTATTATTATTATAAATAATTATAAAGTTTTAAATTGTACCATTACAGAAGCCCTTTAAACGATCCCTGTAGTTTAGGAAAAACTTTGCATATTTGTGACGACTAACACATTTCTTTGTTAGGTTTTGCAGATTCTCTGTATATATTATTCCATCTTGTCTGACTTCAACACAGGGAACATATTTATTTAATGAACAGAGGATGGAGGAGGTAGAGATGAAGGCTGGTCTGTTAATAGTATCTAAAGATTGTAAGCTCTTTAGTGTAGGAACCTCAAATCAGCTGCACTAAACTGTCTGTGACCTTACTTTATTGCATTTGTAATTGTACATACATTATAATTATTTGTACTATTTTAACTTACCTATTGTATTTTATTGTTCCTTTGTAAATAGTGCTAGGAGGGTTCCCTGGTGGTCCAGTGGGTAGTACTCGGTGCATTCACCACTGTGATCTGGGTTTGATTCCAGTCAGGGAACCAACAGGCCCCACCACCCTGAAGCCAAGCAGGTTGGGTCTGGTTAGAACTTGGATGGGAGACCACCTAGGAGTACTAGGAACTGTATGTAGTAGCCTACCGGAGAAGGAACTGGCAAACTGCTCCAGATATCTGCCATGAATACCAAGTGGATCAGCATGACCATTGAAATAAAGATGTCCTGGTGTGTTACTGTCCATGGAATCACAGAGAGTCGGAAATGACTGAACAACGAAAAAATATTGCTATGGAAGATGCTAGAGTTTTATAAATAAAGAATAATCCCTTCTGGAATGCTACCTTGTGGCAAAGGGACTTGTGTGTGAGCTATACCATGTAGGGTCACCCAAGATGGGCAGGTCCTAGCAGTGAGGTCAGACAAATCCTTGTCCACTGGAGAAGGAACTGGCACCCACTTCAATATCTTTGTCAAAAAAACTTTATGGATAAGAACAACCAGACACAAGATGTGCCTGGTGTGTTGCTTTTTGGAGCCCCTAGGCAGTAATGTGGAGGAGCCCCTGTGAGTGAGTACAGTTTTGCCATTTCCATACGTTTAAGTTCCCTTTCCTGTTGTAACTCTCTTGTTCTAGGTGGTTACCCCCTAGTAGCCAGTCTATGAACTGCAAAAACATTTTTAGGAACCATTTTTTAAGAAGTGCCACCCCTCACAGGGAAGCGCCCCTGGGCAACTGCCTAATTGGCCTAATGGGTAATCCGGCCATGGCTGCGGTCCATAGGGTCACAGAGAATTGGACATGACTGAACGTCTAAACAACAACAATATGAATAGTATTTTACACTATGTCCTTTCCACCATAGAAGCTCATTTGCAAAAACAACTAAACACCCTACTCTCCAGAAATATGAACATCACCAAATTACATGGATGTCTCCTTAAACCAAACATTTTTTTATAATTTAAAAACTAGTTTTATGACATTGTAATTATGCTCATTTTTCAAACATAAATATACAGTATTTATTAATAGTACAGTAGCCCCTTATGCAGTGATTTACAAAGATAGCATTATCATAGCATGCCCTATAAGGTCCTGAAAGTACCTATATATGTATCATGCATGTGTTCAGTATACTAAAAAAAAACAATAAGGTGCCTGGATTGAGAGGGAGGAGAGGTACGACGGAGACATCTGTAGAGGTACCACTTCTCCATGAGACTGTAGTGCTCGTCGTCTTTTTCAAACTTACCAGTGAAACAATTAATAAAGGAACCCATTAAGCTCTGATTATTGCTGCTAAAAAGGGAGGTTAAGTTTCATTCCTTTGAAGTAACTGAGAATGATTCAGGCCTCATTACAGAGATATAATCTACATTCATACATTTATGTTAGTGATTCAAATCTATTGGGACAGATTGAATTCCGTTAAATAGTGCATCTTTCCTGAAGAACTTTTCTCAGGCTTTCACAGGCTAACCCAAATGCTGACCAAACAATACAGACTAGTTGGGTCTTTAGAGATCTGACTGTGCTGTAAAAGAAAGCCTATACAGAAAGAGAAAAAAAGAAAAAGATAGAATCTAAAAAGCTATGTCAGCTTTTCATTTGGTCTCTGTTTTGTTAATGCCCTCCCTGTCATCACGCAGTATGGAAAAAAGTAACTCTGTGTATGGATTTATGTACCGCACCTGTCATACCCAGGTCTAATTTTAATCCTTTAAAATAGAAGGCACCTATAAAAAGTTGGGCTGGTCTAGTGTGTGTATGTTGGGTTTTCTAAAATGTGCCGTTTTATTATTAAATGCATATCACGGATTATGAATGCATCTGATACAGCAGAATCAGTAGTGTGTGCAAACATTTTTGCGTGAAAAAATCCCAAGATAAACATTTAAACACTTACATTGAAGTCAGCAAAATCTCTTGAACATTAGGGTTAACACCCTCCAAACCCAGGCTAAATTAGAATCACATTGAAAATGATTTATTTTGGCCAATCAGGTTAGCTGAAATTTTTAAGTAACTCTGGGATTTCTGTTTGTGCTGCAAAGCAGCCTGGGATATGTAGTGTATCACTGATATGTGCTATGTATTGCTGCTGGCATAGACAGGAAGCTGCAACAGCAAGTAAATTGTGGGTTAATATTACTCCCCTGATGCTGCATGCTGATTGGGGGGGGGGGATCAGATGCCTGTTTAGAAACACCTGGAGGTGTCAACATAATCATTAGAGGGATTTTTAGATATTAATAAAAATAAAATGTTTTATGAGATTGTTGCCTAAGGAGTGCAGAAATGTAATACATAATGTTTGCACATTTCTTAAGCTTTTATGGCAGTTGATTTTGACAAGGAACGCCCTGAAAAATATAATTGCTAAATTAGCATAAAATTAATAATTTGTTTCAGCCAATCACAGGCAGCTATAACATTGATGCAATATCTGGGAAATCTGTTTAGGCAAAGCATCAAAGGGTGTGTAGTCTTGTTTAACCCACCACAAGGAATCAAGAAGAGCTCGGACATTGCTGTTTGGCTTGAAAGTTAGTATAGGGTTAAATCCATACTTGAATGCAGTGTTTCTATTGGCTAGTACCAGGGGCCTATGTAGGGGGTGTGGAAACCAATTTTTTAAAATAAAAAAATCTGTATGTGTATATAATGACTATGGGCCTCATTCTATTAGCGGCCGTAAATCGGCCGTAAGGCTACGATTCCTTGCGGGGGTTCAGTTAACTCGCGATTCTATTATACGGCCCCGCAAGGATCTCCTTTTACGGCCGGCCGCATATCTTGGAACCGGCCGTAAGCTGTGAAATATAAAAACTCAAAAATAAATTCAAGCCTGCACTGTACAGCTCTGTAAATGCTAGGGATCATATTGGGGGACATGAGGATTAAAAGTAACCCCCTCTCAAGCTTGCACATCAGCCCAAACCCAAGTTCAAATTAACTGTTTATTTTCCGGCTGCGGCGTGGGCATGTCTGAGGTGCTCCAAGCACTCTGGACTTTTTACATGGATATTTTACGGATATTAAAAATAAAATATTTTACGGATTTGAGTATAGGATAATTATGTGCTATTTTTTCTAACACCTAAAATCCCTTTATAGTCTTCTCAAAGTGCAGGATGGCTTTATTTGAGCTGGCTTTATCTGGCGCGAGCGGCCGCAAGAGATAGCAAGGCACCGGCCGCAAGCCTGCCGGAGCCTCCGGCCGTAAGGGAATAGAATAGCAGAATAGCTTGCGGCCGGTCCTTGCGGCCCCGCAACGGCTGCGGCCGCTAATAGAATGAGGCCCTATGTTTCTGATATAAGCAGCCTGTGTTAGATTAGAAAAAGTTAAAAACCAGGAACTGCCATATACTTTTAATGCAAATGTATTCAAAATAACTTGATTTGGGGTGACAGAATCCTTTAAATGTAGAATTGTCATATTTAGGGCTGTCGAAAAAAGCAAATTGTCTAAGGGCCTCATTCTATTAGCGGCCGCAGCCGTTGCGGGGCCGCAAGGACCGGCCGCAAGCTATTCTGCTATTCTATTCCCTTACGGCCGGAGGCTCCGGCAGGCTTGCGGCCGGTGCCTTGCTATCTCTTGCGGCCGCTCGCGCCAGAGGAAAGCCTTTGATCTAAAACGGCCGCAAGAGTTTCGGCCGTAAGAAATTCCTATTTGCAATTCAATTGCTCTGGGAAACCTCTCTGCAAGGCTAAAAGCGAGCCGCTGCTTACTTGCAGGAAAGAGGTCCCGCTAGCACCAATTAAGCACATAAAATAGCTCAAATAAAGCCATCCTGCACTTTGAGAAGACTATAAAGGGATTTTAGGTGTTAGAAAAAATAGCACATAATTATCCTATACTCAAATCCGTAAAATATTTTTTTTTTAATATCCGTAAAATATCCATGTAAAAAGTCCAGAGTGCTTGGAGCACCTCAGACCCGCCCACGCCGCAGCCGGAAAATAAACAGTTAATTTGAACTTGGGTTTGGGCTGATGTGCAAGCTTGAGAGTGGGTTCCTTTTATTCCTCATGTCCCCCAATATGATCCCTAGCATTTACAGAGCTGTACAGTGCAGGCTTGAATTTATTTTTGAGTTTTTATATTTCACAGCTTACGGCCGGTTCCAAGATATGCGGCCGGCCGTAAAAGGAGATCCTTGCGGGGCCGTATAATAGAATCGCGAGTTAACTGAACCCCCGCAAGGAATCGCAGCCTTACGGACGATTTACGGCCGCTAATAGAATGAGGCCCTTAGAATGTAAAAAATATACTCTATTTTATTAATTATTATATACAATTATGCTGCCATATTAGCTTCTGCTGATCAACTTCCACAGGTGGGAGAAGACATTGGATGCTCAGAATCTTTCTACAACAGAACTGCTGAAGCTAAATCTGCCAGCTAATTCATTTACTATTATTATTATCCTTTATTTGTAATGTGCGAACATTTATAAGGGCACACCCAGGGGTGTAAGAGCTACAATAATTCTGGGGGGAAACAGGCCATAAAATAGCTTATTTATACATAAATACAAACCTAGAAAAACCTGGGGGGGGTTTGACCCTACCCAATCCCCCCAGTTCCTACACCCATGGACACACCCTCCTTAAAAGTTACAGACAGAATTAGATTAGAAAATATGGAAGCATAGCATACACTAGCTACATAAAATGAATTATTAGTTAAAATATGTAAAGGTTGCTTTTATTTATTTATATTTTTCCTTTCTAAAATCATTTTCTCATATCAAGTCTGGTTATTAAGACAATATTGAAAATAACTGATGACAGTATCCCTTTAAAATCTGATTCTACATTGTTTTCAATAATATTCTTAAAGGACTACAATAGTTTCATATTTTTAAACTGATCTTTTAAAGAATTCGGATTGATAATGAGCTAAGTGTTTTAGAAAGTAAACAAAAATAAACACACTAAGCTATTATAAGGAATTGCTCTTTACTATGGGTAACCATTGACTTGCTTCAGCTGTGTGCTTCAGCTGATTTCTCAGCATGGAGCAATATATTAAGAAAGCATACATAGTTGGATTTAAGAATTACATGTATTAACCTAAATAATAAAAAACAAAGTACACATTCTAGCTGTGTTTGTACTAATACAGTGGATCAGTATGGAATATTTGATAGAATAAAGTGGAAATCTAAAATAAATAATATTTTACTGCCTAAAGAATATCTGCTTGGTACTAACTAATTTCTTCCTTTGGTAAAAAATAATTTCTAACTAAATGTTTTGAGATATTCCTGATGGACTTTCTGTGGCAAGTTATTATATCCCAATGTAAACTCGTGAGAATGTTTCAATTGAATGCAATATGTATTATTAATGTTTATTTATATGTTTGTTTGCCTATCAGATAAAAAAATTAAAATTACAAAACAAAAATCAATATTGTGCATATATTGATACATTATTTAAGAAACTACCATTCCAGAGACACATCCTGACTTTGTCATGTTCCAATCAATTAATAGCTAAAGGATTTGACAAATTAGACCTTAAAATAGTGCACAAAAACTATATATAATTTGTATAATTGGTCTAATTGACACTAAAATTCACCATACAGATACTATATGAATATATGCCACTGTACACAGTAAATGTAATTTATTTATATATGCTGTGATTAGTTATCAGTTTTCTTTCAGCAATTGGTATGCAACATGTATTCATATACTAATGTTTATTTATATGCTTTATATTGTAATTACCTTTCAAATAAAAAATGAAAATTAAGAAAAAAATCAATATTGTGCATATATTAATACATGTTTAAGAAACAGACTTTCCAGAGACAAATCCTCCCTTTTTCATGTTCCAATCAATAAATAACTAAAGGATTTGACAAATTAAACCTTAAAATAGTGGACTTCACCTATATAAAATTTGTATAGTTGGTCTAACCCAGCTACATACCCTTAACACTAAAATGTAGGTTACAGATACTACTATATGAATATATGCCACAATAATACTGTAAATTAAGTTTATTTATATATGCTGTGATTAGCTATCAGTTGTTTTTTTTCAGCAATAGGTATGCAATATTAATGCATATATTAATGTTTATTTATATCTTTTTATATGATTGCATATCACATACAAAATTAATATTAAGGAAAAAAATCAATATTGTGCATAAATTGATATATTTTGAAAAAACAAACTTTCCAGAGACAAATCCTCTCTTTTACATGTTCAAATAATTTGATAACTAAAGGATTTGACCAATTAAACCTTAAAATAATGCACTTCATCTATATAACATTTGTATAATTGGTCTAATCCAACTACATACCCTGAACACTAATATATAGGATACAGATACTATATGAAAATATGCCACTATAATACAGTAAATTTAGTTTATTTATATAAGTTGTGATTAGTTATCAGTTTTTTTCCAGCAATATTTATGCATATATTAATGTTTATTTATATGTTTATATATGGTTGCATATCACATAAAAATTAAGAAAAAAAATCAATTTTGATACATTTTAAGAAACTTTCCAGAGATCCCTTTGTCATGTTCCAATCAATTAATAACTAAAGGATTTGACAAATTAGACCTTAAAATAGTGTACAAATATTATATACCATCTGTCTAACACAGCTATCTATATACCATTGACACTCAAATGTAGCATGCATAGACTATGTGAATATATGTAATACAGTACATTTAGTTTATTTATATAGGCTGTGATTACTTATCAGTTTTCTCAGCCAATGTTAGGACATATCAGTATTTTGCAATACCCTGCTGTGAGTGCTGTAAGGATTTAAGCTGGGGTGATGAGTGAAGAAAATCTGTAAGAAGTTGATCATCATGGACAGGGTAGCTGATCTGTAAGGGGTGATGATCTATGAGGACATTACATCCTTCTTAGAAATGCAGATTTGGTATTCATTCAAAATATGACTTTTACTATACTTTCTGATACATCTAAAAATATATATATTTTTAATAAATATACATTTTCACCTTAAAGTTCTGCAAACTTTTGGATGCTACAAAACAAATCAATAAAATATTTTGCATTTGCTAAATTTAAGTATAATAAGCAGTTAACTAAATTAATAAAATGTGTTGGTAAAAAAATAATTTATGGAACAAATTAGAATAATAATGTTTACTTAAAATATATAAAAATAATAATTTGTGGGAAGCAAAAATATGTTCTTTATATTAGATCCTAAAGGAAATTGTATAAAAAAAAAAAAAAAAAACAGACACCAGACAGAGTTTATGATGAAATCTTTGAAAATCTAATAAAAAATCTGCAGCTTTGAAGTGAAAGCTGATTCAGTAAATGACTCATGGTGGCAATTAGAAATTGGTCATTTTGGTCCTTGGTTCTTTCTTGATTAGGGAAAAGGGGCTAAGATGATAAATCTTGTGTAACTAAAAAGGAAGAACAGAGTAAGTGTGAACTTTTTATTTCAGCAACGGAAGCAAGAAGGGAATAAATGAAGACCTCCTTGAAGGCTGGCTGGGATAAGAAAGGGAAGCTAATGATGTCTTGTCCCCCTCCCTTCCTATGCAGCATATACAGTAATCAGCCTTAGCTGCAGTTTTCTATAGCAGAGGGAGGAATAAACTCAGAAACAATCTCCAGGTGGCTCTCAAGCACTTCACTGCCAGCAAAGAAAAAAAAAAAAAAAAGCTAGACTGGAAAACAAGTCAAAAAGGGGCTCCTGGTGGGGATTGGCTCAGGCTGGAGTATCCATGCATGCTGGTGGGCAGCTCAGAGCAGAGCAGCGTTTAGCAGCAATTAGTATGTTGCAGATCAGTGGAAAGGATCAGTAATCTCCAGAGCTTCCAAGAAGAATCCCCCTGACCACCCCCTCCCTTTACTCCTGGGTTTCAGATGTCCACCGCTGCTTGACCTCAGCAGCCGACTGACCACCAGAGACATCCCACCTCTGGATTGTAATCACTGACATTTACACTCCAGTTTCCAACCTGTTTACAACCAGTGAGTCTTCAAAGCCAACTGCTCTGACAATTAGTTGTGAGAGAGGATTTTTACAGCTCAAGGAAGGAGGGGGATAGAAGGAGATTGAGAACTTTTTTGTTGAGGGATTGAACATCATCTCTCTCTTTTTTTTTTTCTCTCTGCAGACTGAAACATGCTGCTGGGAGAGAGGAGGCAACAACAAGAAGGACTGTGAGAGCCAGGAGATGAGGGCTCTGAGGATGATGACTCCAGCCATGAGAGGTCTATAGAGGGATGGATGTTGGTGCCTTATCCTGTACAGTACACATCACAGTCTTGGAGATCACTGGCCACCAGCTCTCTACTTGCCATTTACAAGCTTTTATCTTTCCAGTATGTTTCTTTTCATGAGGCATTTTCTGATGCCGACAGCCTCAGTACAATGTGGAAATGGATACTGACAAATGGTGCCCCAGGCTTTTCCCACCTGCCCCGCTCTTTGCTGCTCTTGTTTTTGGTGTCTACCTTGTCTGTCACCTGCAATGACACCAGGAGCAGGGACTCAGTGTGGTCCCCAGAGGTCTCCTCCAACTCTTCTTCTGGGAGACACGTGCGAAGCTACAACCACCTCATGGGAGACGTGCGCTTCAGGAAACTCTTCTCCTTCACCAAGTACTTCCTCACCATTGATGAGAGTGGCAGGGTCCGGGGGTCCAAGAAGGATGACTGCCCATACAGTGAGTACCCAGCCAGGAGCTCCAGGGCTGGCATTAAAGTGGGATGTACTTATTGCATTGACACCATTTATATATAGTATGTGTAGAACAAGTATCCTACATGGGTCATTAGGTGGCAAGGTGTATATATTGGAATTGACACCATTTATATATAGTATTTGTAGAAAAAATATCCTACATGGGTCATTAGTAGGTAAGGTGTATATATTGGAATTGACACCATTTTTATATACTATATGTAGAACAAATATCCTATATGGGTCATTAGGAGGTAAGGTGTATATATTGGAATTGACACCATTTATATCTACTATATGTAGAAAAAATATCCTACATGGGTCATTAGGAGGTAAGGTGTATATATTGGAATTGACACCATTTATATATACTATATGTAGGAAAAATATCCTACATGGATCATTAGGAGGTAAGGTGTATATATTGGAATTGGAGTTAAGTGATGCACTAAATAATTAGATTAACTATATGCTCAGTACATGGTAATCACTATATATGGTTATTAGCTTAATTGGAGAATTGCTCCATAAATTATTCTTTCTATATATTATACTTCTATATTATGTTTTCAATGTGATTAGGATTTATTCAATGAATGTATCATAATGGATCATGCCATTGACTTGTATGTTATGGGATATCAGTATGTTTTGACTTGAAGAAACTGAAAAGCATGAACATCCTAATTTAGAGAAAACACTATTTCAGATCACTCTTGCTAATGATGTGTGTGATTTACTTGTCATTTAATAATCTGCAGTTTACAAATTCAATGAGAGCTTGTAGTGAGTTTCCACCCCCCAACAAAGCTATATATATATATATATATATATATATATATATATATATATATATATATATATATATATATAGGTATCAATATATACTCCAATACTCTCATTATATATATATATATATATATATATATATATATATATATATATATATATATATATATATATATATATATGACATAACTCCTCTCCTAATAGTTATTTTAATATTAAATATTTAAGCATAACTTAAATAATGGAATTGTTTTGTGGTCTGAATCTGCCACATTATAATCTATATCTCCTGAATACACAATTGATGTTGCATTACATCTTGTAATTTTCTGCCTTACATTTCCCAAGCTGCATCACTTGTACTGGTACTACAGTGCTCACACATTTAAGGTAGCTGACCAGCCCTCTCCAGCATGTAACAAGGATGACACTTGTCAGGCAGCTGTCTCCTATATGGCGTTGACAAAACTCCTGAAATGTCACTAAGCATGGGAAAGCTTGGGCTTGTAAATTACCCCAGATCAAGTGCCAAAAACATCACAGAGCTTGCAATCACCGGACAATAGACTTAAAGAGAGGGGATCTGCCCTTCCAGACCTTAGTAATTGGCTTGTCCAACGGTATCCTCTTAAATTAACTCACAAACTGCCAGAGGAGACAGCAATTCAACTGGTGGATGCTGATGTAGTCATAAATACCTTAACTAACAACTTCTATTTCCCTTAGCAATATCTTAGTCTGTGTTTAATGTTAGGTTGATACAAGCAGTTATTTTTATATATATATATATATATATATATATATATATATATATATATATATATATATATAAAAACACTTATATCCTTGTCAGCTGCTATGAAAATAGCATTATGCAGAATGTAACAAATATATTTCAATTATAAACTTACTGACACTTTTTTTCTTTACTAAATCCATCTTCAAGCTGATTACAGTGCATTTACAGTTGCAGTCACTACTTAAAGTATATACATATATAATATAACAGCCACTTCTTGTTACTAGTGGCCTTTATAAACCAGACCCCCAGCCATGTTAGCCTGTCTGCCTGCCTTTTACACCACTATTACACTATGATATATAGGATATGCCTCCCCAGCTCTCACCCTCCTCCCAAGCTCTAGGAAGGGGATTGATTACACCCTGGATTTGTCAATGTGCTGTTTGTTTCTGTAGCTGGGCTAAACACAAGATTAGAAAGATCTAAAGGGGTAAAAAAAAAAAGCTACCAAGTCTGACAATAATTATCCATTATTATTTAAGGGGTTTACATGATCTGGAAAGAGAGAGAGAGAGAGAGAGACAAAAAAAAAACTTGATTTCTACTTAAAAAGTGGTTTCTGGTTTTGATTTGGTAAAGGGAGATCTCATACTGTACAGCTAGGAAACTGCAGTAATGTAGAGTTTCTACTCTATTTTGCCTTGTTTGGGTACATTCAAGAGCTGTGACGAAAGGCAATCACAGCAAACATACATATACTGCTCACTGCCAAGTTTTTTTTTTTGTTAGAATTTTAAATACACAATGCTGCCTGTCTTATAATGTATCTAAATACAATGTTGTTTATATTGCATTTAAGTGACACACTAGTCACTGGTTGCACCCAATAATGTGGCTATTAATTGTTGTCTGTATACTGTGCACAGGGTGAGGCAATAGGCAGTCACACGCTATGAGTGCAATGATGGGAGGCTCTCAGTCTGGCAATCTGCATAAACCGCTATATACATGTGCTGGTTGGCAATGGCTAGTAAAGCTGTATCCTTATAAATAAACCTATAATTGCTCATGCAAAGACATGCAATTTAGCATGATTGGGATTTAAGAGGTTAAGAGAAATTGGAGAGACTTGTGTATATATATATATATATATATATGTATATATGTGTGTGTGTGTGTGTGTGTGTGTCTGTGTATAGAGGTAGATAGATAGATAGATAGATAGATAGATAGATAGATAGATAGACGGATGGCTGGATGGATAGATAGATAGATAGATAGATAGATAGATAGATAGATAGATAGATAGATAGATAGATGGATAGATGGATGGATGGATGGATGGATGGATGGATGGATGGATAGACAGACAGACAGACAGACAGACAGTTAGATAGATAGATAGATAGATAGATAGATAGATAGATAGATAGATAGATAGACAGATAGATGTACAGATATATAGATAGATGGGTAGATAGATATATATATATAGATAGATAGACAGACGGATGGCTGGATGGCTGGATGGATGGATGGATGGTTGGATGGATGTATGGATAGATAGATGGATGGATGGATGGATGGATAGACAGACAGACAGATAGAAAGATAGTTAGATAGATAGATAGATAGATAGACAGATAGATGTACAGATATATAGATAGATGGGTAGATAGATAGATATATAGATAGATAGACAGACCTGTCTATCAGTATATATATATATATATATATATATATATATATATATATATATATATATATATATATTGCATTTATCATTATCAGCAATATAAAGTGCCATTAGAATATTGTTGCAATTTATACTGACACCAGACAAAGACATTAAAGTTTGCTGAACTCTAGAAACATGGATAAAGTAGCCATTTATTTGCTAGTAGCTATGTTATGTCAGGCATGAATGCATGTAGTCCTGCCTGCCCCTAAATCACTAAATAGGTAATTAGCCACTGAGGTGGAAAATGCATTCTCTCTAAAGAGAAGTCAGATCTTGTGTTCAACAACATTTTTCCTGACTGCTTGCCTTTCAGAGCAAGGCTGCTGCTGCTGCTTGTATTTTTTCCCCTGTCTGGTAATATGATACTTCTGTCTGTATAATCCACACAGCATATCTGGTTTACTCTCTTGGTACCTTGTGAAAGTTGCAATATTGCCTAGACATATTCCCTATAGTTCCCTGAATATTTCACACCAGATATAGGTAAGGAGTTTAGCAATTGTTACATTGTTTCAAAATACAAACATATGCAGCATTGTAGAAAAAAAGAAAGAAAACAAATTGCAACATTGATACAAAGTAAAAAGGCATAATTGTTACAATGTTGAAACCACAACAGTGTTGCAAAGAAAATATGCATAATGTTACAATGTTGAAATTGCAACAGTGCTGCAAAGTGAAATGCATACTTGTTCCAATGTTGAAGTGAAACATTGTTACAAAGTAAAATGCATACTTGTTACAATGTTGAAATTGCAACATTGTTACAAAGTAACCTGTTTGCTTTCAGAATGTTTTCTTCATCTTTGACCTTTCCCTAATCTAAGTGTTGCATTCTTTCAGTAATTGTGATGTTGCATGTGTAGTAGTGTCTTCTCTTTAATCAAGTCAATAAACCCTATTTCCTTTGATGTTTTCCCTGTCGTGCTACCGTTCCCATTTGTTAATCCCTATAGATTGTTCTGCAGTCAGACACCCAGTTGTAACTATTAGATCTGTTTGTAAGGTCTCAGCATCACAGAGCTGCTCTTTTGATAGTTTACAACTCCCTAGAAGTTTTTTTTTTTTTTTTTTAAGTGCAAAGAAATATTTTCTTCCAGGGGTTTTAGTGTTTTACCTTGATCATCTTTGAAAAACATCTTTATTTTTATTTTTGTTTATGTCAGCTTTAATGTGCACAATGAAACAAAGCAGAGAAAAACCACACACTGTGTGACTAAAGTTAGTCCCTGAAATAGGTAATACATTAACTTCTACCCACTGACTAATTGCAAGTAAAACATCCATAGGAAACAATTCATTTCCTCCTGCTCTTTTCATTTAGCTCTTTTTTTCCTTGATGGTTTTGTAGATAATTATCAATTATGATGAAAATTGAGGCAAAACATATTTAATTAATGTAAAATTAATAACACATGTCTGCACAGCATTCTTGCTTATGTCCATTCACTAAGCCATGTCAGGGGCTCAATTTCCTAGTAATCTCACAGCCCATTATGATCGGTAGTGATCATAGAATATTATGGCCATATTGTAGGAAAAAAATCACAAATTGTGATCACTATAACCACCATACATTTTACTAAAACATTTTTCTGGTCTCTGAAGCCTTAGGACGTGTCAACTGCTATTCTTGAGAAACACAAAAAGTTATCAACCAGTTAATTATTGAACTATCTATCTATCTATCTATCTAGCTATCTATCTATCCATCCATCTGTCCGTCCATCTATCCATCCATCTATCCATCCATATATCCATCCATATGTCCGTCCATATATCCATCCATCTAACCATCTATCTATCTATCTATCTATCTATCTATCTATCTATCTATCTATCTATCTATCTATCTATCTATCTATCTATCTATCCATCTATCTATCTATCTGTCTATCTGTCTATCCATCCATCTCTCTGTCCATCTAACCGTCCATCTAACCATCTATCTATCTATCTATCTATCTATCTATCTATCTATCTATCTATCTATCTATCTATCTTTCGATCGATCGCTCAATCTATCTATCTATCTATCTATCTATCTATCTATCTATCTATCTATCTATCTATCCATCTATCTGTCCATCTATCTATCTATTTATTTTAATAAAAGCTACATGTTGAATATATATATATATATACACTTATATGTTTGTCACCTGCTATGAAAATAGGATTATGCAGAATGTAACAAATATAATTTAATTATAAACTTACTGACACTTTTTTTCTTTACTAAATCCATCTACAAGCTGATTACAGTGCATTTACAGTTGCAGTCACTATATATGCAAAGTAAAAAAAAGTGTGTGCAGGTTTAGTGAGTGCATTGCAGACATTGAAGAGAATTTACTAAGAAGTTTTTCATCTGAGATGAGGTGAGAAGAGCAGTTTTTTCCCCCATAGGAAATAGTATATAGTAAATCAGGAGATAGTTTGAGATGATCTTGAAGTGCTTAGTAAATTCCCCCAGTATCAGCCGTATTAAATTGCGATTCAGCATATTTTTTTACAGAAGTTTTTATTTAGTGAACCTCTATCCAAAAGCAAGGTCTTCACTAACCAAAAAATCTGTAAAAAAAAAACATTTGCTCTGTGCTTAAATAGAGCCCTTTTCAATTTGCAGAATCGCAATTTAATAAGGCTATATGTCTGTGAATACTGTGAAGAGACTTGGGTCTATCACAGACCTTCTTAGTGATTCGTGCCCATAGCGTGCATGTAAATAGTGGAATAATGATGACAAATATTTACTAGGAGCATTGTGAATACGGTACTTTTCAATTTTAGGAGCCAGTTTCTTTACATCTACGTTATCTATTTATTTGTTGTTTTTTAATTGCATGTTTAATGAACTTGAAATATATTGCAACCAGTTTTCTTTAGTGTGAATAAATAAATACTTTACCATATAAATGCACCTTTTAATGCTTTCATCGAACCAGGGAAATATAAACATCTGATGGCTTAAATCTAAAACTATATGGCTATTTAGGCTTTGAATGATGTTCATTACTATAATTAAGCAAATAACTGCAGAGTAATTAGTCTACAGAAATCTGTTTAAAGGTTTATGATCAAAGGACATCTGCTATTTTAAATTGTTTAATGTGTTGATTAAAAAAATAGTGAATAAGTCTAGATATGCTAGTCGGTTCTAATTTGTATTTAATGAACATCTGTGTCAAAATGTTTGGAAGTAAAAAAGTATAGGTTGTGTAAGTCATAATTTCACATGTGTTTGTGCAATCAGAGCCCGGCCATGGTTTCCAGCTGCACTGCCTCAGCACAAGTTCACGGTATCATTAAGATATTGTCTAGATGTTACCTAATTACATGGGAACAAGCTCTTGCCATGCCTACGGGCTACTCAGCCAGCCCACCAAATGGTAAATTGTAGCCAATTAGGAAGTTTAAACTCTAGTAACTGTTAGATATTTTTGATCCCAGCCCACACCTGATAAGTTCCTTTTATCCACCTCCCCACCAAAGAAAAATACATTTGTGGCTTGAAATTTAAAGTGACACAGCAATGGTCACCGTCATACATGAAGATTCATACATAGAATCGTAGTTCATTGTTACTACAACTATTGAGTAGAAGTGTTAAATAATTGAATGTAAAACAATGGGTATTTAAGCATGAATTATCTTTAAATGATATTTCTCTATTAGCCTTTTTATCAAGGACTATTAATTAACAATAACATTAAGGGGGTGATAAAACAACATAGAAACATTGATTTGACGGTAGATACAAACCAAAAAGGCCCATCTGGATGCTGTTTCTAACGCCCAAAAGACTGGCTTAATTAAGCCTCAGTATTGCCTTAAGCTTATTTAAGGCATGCTTAAAATCCTTGACTGTGTTTGAGGGGTGATAAATGGACATACAAATATAGATTTGACTTTAGATACAAACCAAAAAGGCCCATCTAGATGCTCTTTCTATCACCCAAAAGACTGGCTTAATTAAGTTCCAGGATTGCCTTAAGCTTATCCAAGACATGCTTAAAATCATTGACAGTATGTGCCCCTACCACATCCACTAGAAGGTGATCCATAACTCTAGCACCATTTCTGTCGGGTTGTACTATCTTATATTACCCCTAAATCTTCCACTTTCCAACTTAATATCATAAAGAAGAGGACCATGTCCATTTGGATAAATAATAATAGCTACAGATACTTTTAATTATTACAGTGGTCTCATTAGTCTAATCCAGTGGTTCCCAAACCTCTACTCAAGACCCCCCCCCCCCCCACACACACACACACACAGGTCATGGTTTAGAGTTCAACAAACTCTAATTGCCTGATCAATATTCAAAGCATGTGTTAAACCAAAATCATGGCCTTCCTGGTGGGTCTGGAGGAGAAGTTTAAGAACCACTAGTGTTATCTATATCAAATGGGCATGCTTTTCCACTTTATCATCCCACTGTGAGTATTATTTGCCCTAGGGTTATCATGGATAATTACAGAGGCAGTATTGATCCAGGGAGAAGTCCGGTCGCCGGTGTCTGGGATCATGAGGGATTTTTTTTTTTTTAATACAACTAATTAATTAATAGTTAATCTGCATATTGCAGATCAGAGGAGATCTTGAAAGGTTGAACTTGATGGACTGAAGGACTTTTTTCAACCTTAAATACTATGGGCCTCATTCAATTGCGATTTGGCCAATTGAATAGGGCTTTAAATAAGCACAGAGCATATTTTTTTAAAGAAGTTTTTAGTTAGAGAAAACCTTGCTTTTCGATAGATGCTTACTAACTAAAAACTTATTTAAAAAAAAATATGTTATGTGCTTATTTAGAGCCCTATTTAATTGGCCAAACTGCAATTGAATGAGGGCCTATGTAACTATGTAACTATGTAGATAAGGAGCAGAGGATATCTTTTCTAGATAAGTTAGGATTAAAATACCTTACCTTCAAGCTCCATTATCTATCACTTCCAACTTAATAACAATCAGTTGCGATCCTAATTTTTATTTGGGTACTTTTCCTTTTTCTGCGATATCTGAATCCTTTACTATGTCACTTTAAGAGAACATCTGTGCACTCTTAGAGTGTAACATAGATGTAATATGCTGACTAATGTAAAAAAAAATATCCTTGATGGCTGCTTGCCATTTATGTCTCAAAGGATTGTCCTCATGATCCCACTATAAATATCGGAAAAATATAATGCTATCATATTATAAATAGCAACAGTATTTTAACAGTATGTATTTTGTCAGTTCTAAATAAATGTTTAGATTAGCAGTTGTCGCCGTGTAGTTCACTGCTTTATAAATAAATACATACCTGTTAGACAGTATATACTAACAGATGACTTATGGCCGCCCTGTCAGAAGTTGATGTCCAGGAGCGGCGCTGGCTCTGCCAGGATGTGTAGGTAGTTAAGACGCTGTTTTATTATTCTGCACTTTAGGAGCTCTGGCCTTGAGATTTTAGCTCTCATCACCCACTCATGGCTGTCTTCAGCTCGGTGTACAACCTACAGTAAAACCTGAAGCCCTTGTAATTTTAGCTATGCAGATGCACATTTATTAGCATTTTTATTGCGGTCAAGTATTTGCTGATGCTGTTTAAAAATGGTTGGTATTCACATTTTGCTGGCCACCACTAGCCATATAGTACATACTATGTGACAACTGCTGCCAGCTAGGATTTGTATATCTGATCCATGATTGCATATACAGAATCAAAAAATGTGCTAGTGGTTAATTGGTTATAGTGAATAAAAAGTAGCCAGGAAAAATATTTAATACTGTAATTTAAATAAAAATGTAAATTTTCAGGGCTCAACAAATGCCAGGAGCCAGGTTGTCATGCCACAAAATGCTTACAGGCTCCTAGATTTCATCCACTGTATGTCTCTGCAATTCAGTTTTACCTGGAAGTAGACAGGCATGGGTGACTGAGCCAGGGCAGTGTTGGGGTTACAATCCCTGGGTTAAGCACCGCACCCTCCAGCCGAATGTACCTGTGTGTAAGTGAGGAGTGAAAGCTGCTGCTGCTAGAGAAGCCCTCACTGACAAATATACATAGCGAGCATCCTATGTGCTGCTAATCTAGGCCTCTTTTAATAGTAACTCTCAAGCAACCAGAAACTATATTTATCCAACCTCTACCAACCCCAAAGGGTGCCGGAAAATTGAGAGTCTACTGTATTACTTTAATGTATTAACTATAATATGCAGTTATCTGCAGAACTGGAAGCTGCCACTTCTTTATTTATTTACTTTCCTAATTACGAGGGAGCAAGTAATAATATAGTTATTACAATTGAAATATTGCATGATGTCAATGCAACAAACCGAAACCTTAACTTTATGCAAGACCTCTTCCTATTGATTAAACAGATGAACAAACAAGTAATGGTGGCCTATAAAATTGCACATACAATTGAATGCATTTTTTTTAACTTTATGAAACCATGTAACATACTATTTTTATACAAAGGAGAATACTATAAGTACGGGAACTACATTGTCCCTTTTATTTAGGGCTTGAGAATTGGTCTACTATATATATAATATATATATATATATATATATATATATATATATATATATATATATATATAGTACAAATAAGGAATAGTACATTAGTTGATAAAATAAATTGATAAAATATATATATGTAAGTGTTCGACTCTCTGTGACCCTATGGCCCGCAGCACACCAAGCACATCTGTAATGTCTCTGGTTGTGCATATCCATAAGGTTTTCTAGGCAAACATCACATTGTCAATATAAGTGACAGCAATCTGTTGTGAAATAGGCCCATATATCCTGAAAAATTATGTTATTTACAACTTGGATGTATTTAGTCAGGATAGCCTTATATGATGTAGCCCTCCTTTAATTGACATACTCACCAGAGCAATCAAAATCTAAGGAACTAGTGCACCGAAGAATAAAATAATGTCATTTTGTAAGACATTATAAAGTTTCCTTACAGCTGCCCCACAAGGAAGCCAAGTACAAAATTCACACTCCCCCCCTGCTAGTACAATGAGGATCTCATGTTATCTTCTTAGCCAATCACATGTCATATCCTAGGATGTTTTAAACAGCTAAAGAACTAGCAGAGTAAGCACTTCAACTTCCTTGAGTATATTCTATTCTCTCTATTTATATTAATGTAATTAACAATTCCCTTTAATTCCCTTGATTATTTATACTTACCATTTGTGCTGGAAAAAAACAATTAGCGTGAAATATAATTAAAATAAGAAAGGGATGCCGCTCAAAACAATAGTATAGTATCCTATTAAAGAGTGAAGGAAGCAATTTGCTGCATATATCATGTGTCCTTGTTAGGGAGGAGAAAATCAAAGAAAACTGTTGCACAAAGAGAAATGTAAAGTCATATATGTCAAGTTATGCTTTAATACCCATTTCTGGTGCTTTGTTAAATATATGTATGCATAACCTTAGGTCAGTAGGGACTGCCGGTGTTAGCAGTCTGCATGTTGCTCTTTGCCCCATGTAAATTGACTTTTTATTACAAGCATATATTTCCATGTATATAAAATGGCTTAGTCAACATTGCTTTTCAGGTTTAGATTTATAAACCAATTAAGTTTGCACTGAATCGAGAAACCAATGTTACATGGGTGAGTGCATTAACTATATTGCAACCTCAGTATATCTTGCTAAATATGACAGCTGCTGGTGCAGTTTGACATATTTGGGCAAGACTCCAAGAACAGCAAATCCTGTTATGCTATGGCTGTCCAAAATGAAACACATACATAATCAGCACTTAATCCCTCTGCCCCAAACATTTACGAACACTGACACCCCAGATTTCTCAGTATATTAAGATAATCCCATTTACAGGTCATAGTCTGGAGAGCGAAAGCAACTTCTGCAGTGTGTTAATATGTCACTTTAGCATCTGATAAAATAATGCAACTCGTTTTTATTCCTATTGATATATAGTATAATGAACCCGTTCGGTTACTCACATTAAATCTGAGCAAAACATACTGTGCAGATTTGTAGAATTATATACTGGAGGATGGCACTTTACACTTCTGAATGTATTAGATAACAGACCACTGTCATATCCTAAAAACTGGAGCTTAATGTTTTAATTAGGCATTGATCATTAATGGGATATGAAAGTTCCATGGATTAATCAATTTCTGCACTCTGTAGGCAAAAGCAGCTTATGTGTATGCAGCACATCTCATAAAACATTTTATTTTTATTAATATCTAAAAATCCTTCTAATGATTATGTTGACACCTCCAGGCGGTGTCTACACAGGCATCTGATCCCCCCAATCAGCATGCAGCATCAGGGGAACAATATTAACCCACTATTTACCTGCTGTTGCTTGCTCAGCCAATCTCCTTGCAGCTTCCTGTATCTATGTCAGCAGCAATTCATAGCACATATCAGTGATACACTACATATACCAGGCTGCTTTGCACCACAAACAGGAACCCATAGTTAATTCCAAAGTTTCAGCTAATCTGATTGGCAAAAACAAATAATTTTAAATTTGATGCTTTGGGTTTGGAGGGTGTTAACCCTGATTTCCAACTGTCATTAATTACAAGATATTTTGCTGACTTCAATGTGTTTAAATGTTTATTTTGGGATTTTTTCATGCAAAAAAAAATCCATTCTCCACTTAGATATGCCTTTAACACAATTCATGGTCAATTGTTTTAAAAAAAAACAACAACATTCAACATTAAATTTACTTTCAAAGATGAAGGTGAGCTGCTACTGGTCTCTGTCCATTACAAAATTAATGGATGAAGGCACAACGTTATATCTACATAATGCTCCATTGGCTGGAGACTTGCTGTATAAATGCATTTTCTACTGTTGTAGAGGCAGCCTAGGAATGATTATTTGGCCTTCGCTCAGTAGGGGAAGGATAAACAAATTTGCAATGTATGTTTTAAAATGCAATTGAAATCTTAGTTGCATTTTTCTTTTACAGAGACTTTATAGAAACCGACAGTAGATTATAAACTTAGGGTAATAATTATTTCCCATAAATTCCCTTGGGGATCTAGTATTGTAGACTGAATTACACTTTTATCTACAGCTTCTACATCTAAGACATCCTCCATTACTTTGCGGTTGTTTTAATATTCCTTTTCAAAATCGTATTATTAGGGCTAAATGATTACATCTGACTATTATCCTGCTAACAGACCTCTATGCATTTGATTGCAATATATGTATTTTATGGAAATGCACTCATAAGCTTTATCCTTTGTAGAACAATGTATTACACACTTTTTGGTATCTTTCTGTACATTACAGTATACTACAGGGTTTGTAGAATTACATTGGGGATTTAAACTCTAGTATAGTTTTTATTTTAATTTATTTTACTACTTTTACAGCACATGTACTACATTCCCATTGAAATATACAAGAACACCTCTACGTTTATCATATACATTTTCTTATTCACAGCTCATCCTTTGTACATTTACTCTGCTATTCCCTAAACTAACTCACCACATCCTCAAGAAAAACATTTAAGACCCCTGATAATATACACAGGGCCTCATTCTATTATCGGCCGTAAATCGGCCGTAAGGCTGCGATTCCTTGCGGGGGTTCAGTTAACTCGCGATTCTATTATACGGCCCCGCAGGGATCTCCTCTTACGGCCGGCCGCATATCTTGGAACCGGCCGTAAGCTCTGAAATATAAAAACTCAAAAATAAATTCAAGCCTGCACTGTACAGCTCTGTAAATGCTAGGGATCATATTGGGGGACATGAGGATTAAAAGGAACCCACTTCTCAAGCTTGCACATCAGCCCAAACCCGAGTTCAAATTAACTGTTTATTTTCCGGCTGCGGCGTGGGCGGGTCTGAAGTGCTCCAAGCACTCTGGACTTTTTACATGGATATTTTACGGATATTAAAAATAAAATATTTTACGGATTTGAGTATAGGATAATTATGTGCTATTTTTTCTAACACCTAAAATCCCTTTATAGTCTTCTAAAAGTGCAGGATGGCTTTATTTGAGCTATTTTATGTGCTTAATTGGTGCTAGCGGGACCTGTTTGCTGCAAGTAAGCTGCGGCTCGCTTTTAGCCTTGCAGAGAGGTTTCCCGGAGGAATTGAATTGCAAAACTCTTGCGGCCGTTTAAGATCAAAGGATTTCCTCCGGCGCGAGCGGCCGCAAGAGATAGCAAGGCACCGGCCGCAAGCCTGCCGGAGCCTCCGGCCGTAAGGGAATAGAATAGCCGAATAGCTTGCGGCCGGTCCTTGCGGCCCCGCAACGGCTGCGGCCGCTAATAGAATGAGGCCCACAGTCTTTAGTAATACGTAATTGTCCTATATTTTGTATCTCCACTCAAAATATTCCCCAAACTGCCATTTTCATCTAATTGTGGACAATACTATATATCATTTTGTACAGTGATTGCATAGTACACTTTGTCATTCAGGAAAAATAGATCATCCCAGCCTCTGCAATGTACCTCATGGCTCTTGCAATTTTTTTTTCAGTAATATTTACATACGAGGTAAAACAGGAACAGGAAGTACAGATATTCCCTATACAAATCTCACAAGAGTGACTTGATACGAATAGGTTTATAGACCAGGATTGTACATTTATCCACAAGGGCTAGATCCAGTCTTCATTTTTGAGGAGGTTTCATTTGAGTTCAGGTGGATTATTCAATGACTGGATCATTTTGATTTACTTACCTGTACAGACAAAGGATATTGTTAAAAACGTGGATATAAAATGCCATATATAACTATTATTTAATATATAAACATTCTCCTCGGTTCCTTGGTGGTCTAGTAGTTTTCGGTGCTTTCACAGCTTTCACGGCTGCGACCTGGGTGTGATTCCAGTAAGGGAACCAAAAGGTTACACCACCCTAAAGCCGAGCAGGGTTGGGCCAGGTCTGTACTTGGATGGGAGACCAACTAGGAATACCAGGAGCTGTATGCTGTGACCCACTGGAGAAGAAATTGTCAACCCACTCCAGTATTTCTGCCATGATTAGCAAGTGGATCAGCATGACCATGGACATAAAGATATGCCTGAGGTCACAGAGAGTCGGGCAAGACTGAATGACACACAAAAAAAAAACATTCTTCATGTAGTCATGTGTATTACTAATAGACATAAATACTGGCAGATGACACTGTAATCCCAAGTACAGTATAATTCCTAGCATTCACTATTATTACCCTCTTAACCTACTTGTGTCACAAATGAATACATCTTTCATGATGCTTCCTTTCTCTATTGAGCAATCTAAGCCATTAAGAATCTTATCATCTATCTGTTAATGACTTACGGTATTTGTTTTACACAGGAAGAGATAGCTAATTATAAACATACCGTTTGCTCTGCCTATATTCATGATCCTCTGTCTGAAACTTAGTTGCAGCTGTTGAAGTAAAAAAAAGGAATTCTCACCTTATGATAATAGTTTAATTAAACTATAAAGCCTTTAAAACATATTTTAAAATATAAATTATATTTTTTTATTCACACTATATTTAAATATTGTTTTACAATGTCAAAGTTTATTTATAGATAACATGCTTAGCATGATCGTAGGAGCCCAACAAATCTGTGTGTGTGTGTCATGGGGGGGGGGGGATGTTCAACAGGTAGCAGGGGTGGATCTACGACTGTGTATTTGGTGCACCAGGGCCCTGCTCTGGAGGGGCCCCATTGCTGCTGTGGCCCTCAACAAGTTTTTATTTAATTTTTTTGTTTAAATTCTCAATGATCCTGCCCCCCAATATAATTAAAAATTATACATATATATATAATATATATACCTACTTATTATGTGTCGATATGTCTATATGCCAACTTATTATGTATATATATATATATATATATATACATAATTATATATATATTATAAATTATGGATCAAAGCTTTCATGGGAAAGACATACTGCTCCTTAGCGCTGGTAGTGCATGATTAAGTTTAATCTGGGGTGATTTGTCCACCCCATCCCCCCAAATTCATACGCCCCTGGTGCTTAGGTTATACTTGTTAATTCTGGTATTATGTTATCTATTAATATATTTTTCTATTAATTCTATACCAGGGGCGGAGCTCCTACCTGTGCATAAGTGCAAGGCACTGGGAACCACTATAGGGTTGGTGCCTGCTATTACCAGCAAAAAGCCTGGGGTAAAGGGGGCTCTAAATTAGTCTGATTTGTTTTGGATTTTTTACTTACCTGACAAGCACCTGACAATCATAAATCCAGGAAGAAGATTCAAGGGGCCCCCCAAGTTATTTTGCAATGGGCCCGACCAATCACAAGCTCTTTCGATGTACCATAGCTTTGAAAATGTACTGGATTTTCATTTAATTGTATTATACTCCATAAAAAAAACAAATGTCATCTAGTAGAAAGGTTGTTACATGATTATGATTATAGGAGCAGTACATAGGATTAAGAGGATTGACATCTAAGTAAAACATAAGTGCTAAAGCTTTAGCATAAAAGAGAGAAGATGATCTTTTCTAGAAAGAATGGGAAAAAGATCTGGATTTGGCATTTTTATCCTCATTACACCCTATGGAATAACACTTGAAAATCCATCATATTAAAGCAATTTTTCAAACGCTATACCACACACAGAATAGCTGTATAACATGTACTGAGCCTGTCTCTCAGCCTCGTAAATAATCCAATTGCACATCATCTTCTGCGCTGATTATTGGACAACATCACAGCATTTAAATATTTACATTTTATATCAATAGCGGTTTACATTTTCTTTTCTCAACTGCTCCTTTCAGTCACATTGTTAGCAGAGTTTGTCCTTGTAAACAAAGTTTTATTGAAAGCACTAGCTTTTAGCTACTAAATCCCCTTTGTAGCAGCAGAATGCTTCCATCTTTGGAAGTAGTTAAGCAGAAAACAAAATGGCAGCATAATTGCTTGTAATAGATTATTAAAGATTGTCTTATCATTTTTTTTATTTTTTTAATATGAGAATATTTTAAATAAAAGATTACAGGAGCACTATAATTCAGCAAAACTCCATGGTGGCGTGATACGTTTCTTCCACATGTTTCTCCTTTTCTTTTCTGTGTTTACCTTTTTGTAACAGATTTAGATTACATTGACAGTTAAATAAGGCACAGCTACAAAGTGAGGTAAATTGTGTTGTGTTCCAGCCCATATTTTCCAGTTTAGAACATATTTCTTCATCTTTTTCTGGTTTGTTGTTTGGCTTTTCTACTTCGTACTTTCTAGGAATTTTCAGATGTTTGGGGACTTCTAATGCTATGACACGTACCCTCCACATTCACAATTTCACTGGAAATCTATCCAACAATGCAACTTAGCTCCTATCTACTGTCAAAATCTATGCCTCTGTTACATATTAGAACGTAGAGGCCCACCTAACCTGATCATTTTTCCATCTACCTTAAATTTCAGATTCTATTAATCCCCAGGAGTCTTCAAGGAACTCTAATTCAGTCACTGTATATATCCTACCACTTTTGCAGAAGGCTGAATAAAAGAACTGTTTGGGATTTCTAAACAAATAAATTAATATATTAATATTTTAAGACTGTTTTACTATTTATTTAAAAAAAAATATGTAAAAAGTAGTTTTTTCCTAATTAATAAACTACCTTCCTATTTCCTAGCCTAAACTGGCTAACACAGCTCATTCATATAAATAGGAGGCTAATGGGTGGAGCAGAAATCCAATGGTCTCTAGTTTTTTAGATGCATCTAAAACATATTTAAATAATACATTATTTTGCTTAGAACAATAAAAACCTTCAATTTAATAGATCTACCATATTTTGTTTAAACCTAAATTTACACTTGGTTCCCCAATTGAAGCATAGTCAACATATACAAGGACAACCCTACTTTCCAGCTTGAGCCTGTCCTACTTTTCTTGTTTCTCCTATATCTTCTTTGCAAAATCTAAGAGGATGATAAAACAGGAGGCGCCAGTCGTACATAATATACATGGGTGTAGGAACTGGGGGGGATGGGGAGGGACAAATCCCCCCCCCCAGATTTTTCTATGTTTGTATGTATATATATATATATATAAGCTATTTTATGGCCTGTGTATACAATGAGCTGTATCCCACCCAGTATTATTCTGGCTCCTACACCCCTGATAATATATGTCTGTATTGAGCATTAACCACATACAGTATTACGTTTGTATATCTCTAAATGTTAGTGTACACATAGCACAGAATGCCTATGACACTACATAATAGTGCATCATTTTCCAACATTGGGTGGTATAAATACTTAATATTTCCAATTCCCAGATTTAAGTGATTATGAATCTAGTTTTCTTCCCAGAAATGTTTTTTTTTATTAGTATTCAATGTTTATGGAGTCAACCTATTTAGGCAAATATAACATGTCCATTTGCTGTTGCTTTTTTTATTCTTAATTTATAACATTTCTTATTATATTGAAGGTTCTACCATCCTATTGTCAGTTAGATGATGAATCTGAATAGAATGTTCTAAAAAAAGGTCACCCTAATTGTACATGTCTACTTCTATAGGAAACAATGAGATACAAGTTACTTTAGTGTCAAAGACAATGCTTTTCAGTGTCCTGCACTGAATGGCTTAATGTTGTCTAATTTGCTGTGAAAGTCAAAGCTCTGGGACTTGGATTCTATGCTAAGGAAATGCTTTGACCTTTAACCTATGCCGTGCAGATTTCCCAAGCTCAAATCTCAATGGAAATGAATCTAATTCTTCCCAGGTGCCCACACCACCCTGCAAGGCTTGGAAGCTCAGGTAGACCTAGTTACACTATTGCCAAGCCGTGAGCTATCTTTTTTTTATTTATTTTTCTCAAGAACCATCTGTAAGACATAGTAGTGAAATATATATATGTATAATATTTATAGCCAAAGCTGAAATACAAATTCAGATTTGAACAATGTATGGTATATATATATTATTTTTTATTTGTATGTATGTATATATATATATATATATATATATATATATATATATATATAAGCATTCTCATTATTATAAATTAAGGAAACACACACTTCATTGCAATTATAATGTGTGTATCTAATAATGAATAAAAAAAATATATATATATATATTATGGTTAATATAGTTAATTTACATGGCATACAGTTAATTTATATGCTAACTTTTTTGCTTTATTTTATATTTTAATTTAACTTAATTTTGATTTACATTTTTGTAATTATTTCACAACTTTTTATTTATGTTTATTTTATAATTAAACTTTTCCATATGAAGTTTCAATGTGCTGCATATAAAAGTGGAGTAATGAGTAAATTAAATGTGATATTTTATATAGGATGGCTTAAGTACAAATGTGTGTTGTTTGGAATTCTGTATTGTTCTTGGGTTTCTCTTATGCATGTCTCTGAGTGAGACTAGTAAAGCACAAGTGGCATATGTCAAACAAGAGGCCTCAAATGTATTTTTAATTACAAAGACCCTCCTCTTGGTGCTATGGAACAGAGAACTAATTAAGCATGGTTGAATCAGTTTACTTGCGCTCTCCCATTATATGCATCCAATGCCTCTGCCAAAACCCTCCCTCTGTCAAAACTTAATACAGATTACTTGTATAAGGATATATGATGTACCGTTTTTTCTTGAAATGGGTTCCATTTTCTTCGGACATGTATATTCTGTCTTAATATGTGGTCTTTTAGCATAAACGTTCAGATGATGGCATTGGTCAGTTGATTGTGGCATCTGATAACTTTGAAGACCAAATACAAAACATGTGAACTTTAATGGCAGTTTATGTGCTACACTTCCTGGCACATGCAACTTAAAATAGTTTGGTAATCGTAAGAGGGGGGGAGAGGGCAGAAAAAAAGAAAATCTGCAACAAAATGTATGGTTTGACTACTTGTATGATGATAATGGTTGGTGTTGGATTTGCCTATTTTGTGCAATGTTTTTTAATTGATTCACTGAAAATGTAATGGATTATAGTTTAAAAACATCACATGCTTATGAAATATGTAACAAAATAACAGGTATATATATATATATATATATATATATATATATATATATATATATATATATAAGTATTTAAGAAAATTTTATATTTAGATGACTCTGATTGTGTCATTGGTGAAGCCATCTTAGACTGCTAGTCTATCTGTAACATAAAGGGGCGATTATCCTATAGAGCCTTATTCAACCATTGACAGCTATTGCCAAGAGGCTATTTGAAGAGGACCATTTGTAACAGAAGTAAGTACAGAATCTTATCTGCATCCAGTGTTCCTCCTACTACTCCTACGTTTCGAATCCTCTTACAAACCAAGACAAAATATCCGTCCTCATTAAAGCAAAGCTAAATACAATATTTGAAATTAAAGTCTCTAATTGTTTATTTTAAACACATTTTGTCTATTATTAATTCAAGTTCTAACTAGAGCAATCTATAAAAATTACACTGTAGTGGTCCTTTAAACAAATAACTTAAAACGAAGACACATCTATACCTATCCTAGCTTTTATTTAGACTATTATTCCTTTATTTACATAGTTCGAGAAAGCACTCAGTGACCTATCACTTATCTAAGTGTTCTCTCCCCTCCCCCAAATGGTTTTGTTTTCCATAGTTTGGCAATCTCTCCTATCTTGGAGCTCATCTCCTTAAACCACAACGTATCACACATTTTCCACCTTTCCTTCCTGTTTACCACAACTTATCTCTGTAGTCTCTATGGCACCTATAGTTATCTACCAAAAATATCCTACTGTGCAAATTACCCATCTGGTCACCATCATGTGTCTATTATCGAAAACAAAGACATGTCATGTCCAAAGTTTAAGAAAAATCTAGAGTCAACTAGCGAGTTGGGTGACAAACGTCATGTCAGTAAGCGATCGGCATGTTCACTTGCTTTGAAATTAGGTCACTTGTCTCAGTTCTTTGAACACCCCATTTTAATCCAAGCAGCATATAAATGACAGTATTTAAATGTGACACCCAAGCAAATTGAACAACTGGACAATGCATTTTACTGCTTGCAACATGTGCTCCCAATTATAGTGTGATACATTTAAAGTGTCAGTAGTAAAACCTTGCCCTGTTTTAATGCTAAACTAATTCTATGGCGGCACATCGTTCTGTCAACTTTTCCATACTTATTATTTCTTGACTTATGAAAACGTTCTTATCACTGTAGTTACTTTAGCTATTCTGAAATATGTGTGAACTACCATAAAGTGTGATTTAATATCAAGATGAACTGAGAATGTGAGATAAATTTTGTTTTAATATTCGAGAATTCATAATATTTAATAGATACGTTTTTTAGGTGATGACAGCGACTCTTTAAATATCCATATTAAGTTTTATTACTAAAACATGGATAGTGCAATAGTGGGTAATATGGCCCTGGGGCTCCATGTGGAATTCAGACTTCCTCTGAGCCCTATGACCTGTCAAAAGTAGGAGGAGAACATGGTCCTTTCCAACAATACATGTTCCATTTATAACCCATAACACACACCCTCACTGTTTTTTCTTCTATACAGTCACTTCCTCTAATATTTACCAGTTTTGGGCATATTTCACTTACTATAAGTTTAAGTAATGAACATAGTTATTGAGGACTTGGTTACCCATCCATTATTGCAAATGGCGGCATTTATATTTTAAAAATAGTATACCCCCATTCTACGACATGTAAAAGCCAGTGAATTTCCTATACAAATTACTTTTTATCTAAGCTCCCATGTTGTCTAGATAGCTGAAGTACCTATTTCACATAGTTACATAGTATTTTAGGTTGAAAAAAGACTTTCAGTCCATCAAGTTCAACCTTTTAAGATCTCCTCTGATCTGCAATATGCGGATTAACTATTAATTAATTAGTTGTATATATAAAAAAAAAAAAAAAAAAAACGTGTTCAGCTTTATTATTATTAATTCTATAAGTACTAACATATTCCATATGTATAATCTATATGTAATGTATTTTGTACATTAGGCATAGTTTTATTTAGTGTTATAGAATTCTGAGAATATACTGAGATATATGCATTATTGTCTCAATTATAGGGGGAAAAAAATTCAAAACCACTTAAAAAGAGCCGTTACATCTTATTCCTGTGAAAACCTGCCTAACACCTTTTTAATTTTCAGGTCAGCTGGTAGAATTTCTCATACTAATGGTAATAGTGTTTTTTTTTTTGCTTTTGAAGGAAGGTTGCCATTCACAAGTCATATGTCACAAGCCACTAAAAGTGTCACAATCCCAGAGGAGGCCCATGGTAGCTTGTTAATCTCTCCTGTTTAAAGGAAACAGACTAATTCACTTAAACATAATGAAAACCATTCCTCAAATAGTAAATAGTTTTCTAAATTCTTTCTGGCTTGTCAAGCCCTGGTTTTTCTAAATACATTTTTTTTGTAGGCCTGATAGTTACCAAGAACTGGAAAAATCAAGTAATCTATTATATAATTTTGCAGTTGGTTTATGCTTTAAAATAAAGTTAGAATGTTTATTTAGTGTATAAGTAACATGGAAAATTTGCATTTTTATAGTGCCCTCAAGCATTAAATGAAAAAGTCCTGGAAAATGATTTTGTAACATCAAATTATATGGCATTCTCTTAATTTCTATTTATTGCTTATTTAGTATTTTCTATTGAAATGTGAAGCGTGGAGTAATGATGTATGTCCCGCAATCCTGATTATTGCATTATAAAGTGATGCCTTTTTTATTGGACAAATGTTTTATTTAGAGTGACAAGATACACCTATCTTTTTTAGGTTAGAAGAATTACTGTTTTAGATGTTACCTTTCCATTAGGATATATATATAGCAGGAGCTGCCAAATATAAGGTATGAAAAAACCTGCATAACTTAAAAAGACCAGATAACGAACATGTAAAAGTCATAAAATGAATAAATAAATAAATAAATGTCTGCCAACTCTGTGGAGCTTGTTTTGTCAGTCATTAAACAATAAAACAGCTTTATTATTGTCCAATAGCTGACAGACATAGGCCATTAAGCTCATTGGTCGATAGGGGCAAGCCCTTCATGTAATAATACATTCATAATACCTATACACCTATATATCTTTATCATCATTGAAGGTCTGAGAATGAAGTCCTTGCACAACTTTACTGGAGCAATGTCCATGAGATAATTATTGTTAATACAGGATTAACATACCTTCCAAATCAAAGGGACACTAATAAAAGGGAACACTACAGAGCAGTTTTCACAGGTCCCTCTTAAAGTATGTTCCCACTACATACCTACTGGAAGTAAAAAATACCAACAGAAGTACATAATTGCCGCACTATCTTAGTACATGTTTCTCATAGTAAACTGTTCCCTATAATATATAGCAACAAACCAGATGTATGGCTGACCTTTCGCCCTCATTATTCTAATGGCACTAGGGTATAAAACCAGTGGACAACTTTTTAGCAAATAATTGAGACAAATGAAATATTAGCACTTAAATTGAATTAAAAATATTAGATTTCTGAAAACAATGTGGGAGGTTGAAAAATATATCATCCGAGCTTCTAAGTTTTTTTTTTTTTTTTTTACAATATTTAAGCATATGTCTTTTGCTACTTACAATAGTTGTTAATGAAATTACATATATATATATTGCAAGAGCGATCCTATTGGATCCAGTATACTAGATATTAATTTTGATATTAAGTTAATGCTTCATGCATATTTATCTCAAGTCAACCGCAAATGGATGAAACATAATAACCCGGCAAGATGCTATATCATGTAGGTATATAATAAGTATTTAACAGTTGAGAAAATTATAATGAATTGATTTTTAGGTATTCAGATTTTATTTATAATAAAATAAAGTACCGTATATATCTTAAGTCTTCTTTCAAGAAGATGAATTTAGCTGTTCAACAAAAAAAATGTTGTTTGAAGTTGCTTATTTCACATATTGATATATACCTCAAAGCAGATCTATCCTACATCTAAGGAGTGAAAGATGGATGTATATTGTGTGATTTATAGAGCAGGGGATGTGGGAGTTGATCATGCCAGTGGCCAGTATGAAAATGTAAACAGAAATACTTTAAATTAGCTCCATGTTCCTCACTCTTCTTTTGCACTTGTTCTCAACCCATCTTGACCCTCTGTCTCTTTATGGTGCGTAGCTCCCACTGACTTCCTTTCCTGCCTCGTAAGCAGTGCTGGGGCCTATTAAATTCTGTTGGAAGCCATATCCGGACATTACTGTGCTAAATATTCACAGAAGGCAATACTTATTCTGTATATTGTTTTCCTTAACCATGAACGTACTAGCTCCTGTTTTTGCTTGCATAATGTTTCATCTTTGTATTATAATAAAATTTACATGTAAATATATGCAATAAAGTAAAACTACAGTTATTGCCCTTGAAGGTTTTTTTTTTTTTTTTTTTTATTTATGTGTTTTGATTGACGATTTTCTAATATTATGACTAGAAAAGCAAAACCGATCAGGCAACAATAAATAATGTCCCTGTTTTTGAGGGGCATTCTATCTTTGAAGGTGAAATCTCACTGTTCCTCTTGGCCTCCCAAATGTTCCTCAATTGAAGAATAGTCAACATATAAGGGCACAACCTTATTTTCCAGCCTGAGTCTGTCCTACTTCTCTCGTTTCTCCAATTGCTTCCTCACAAAATCTAAGAGAATGATAAAAACCTGAGGTGCCATATGCATGGGTGTAGGAACTGGGAGGGGGGCGAGGGGGACAAATCCCCCACCTCCCTCCCCACAGATTTTTCAATGTGTCTTTATGTTTAGAGAAGCAGTTGTGTGGTATTTTTATACTATATGTAGTATCCTCCCCAGATTTTCTTTGGCTCCTACACCCATGATATTAAGCAATAAGCACTTATTATGTTTGTATACCTCTAAATGTTAGTGTACACATATCACAGAATGGCTATGACACTACATAATAGTGCATAATTTTCAAACATTGGGTGGTATAAATACTTAATAATATAAAAGCTAGAGCCTATGCATATAACTCCTAGGATATTCTTCACAAGACACTGTCCCCTGTCATAGAGTGAGTCCTGTTTGGATGCTTCCTTTAAAAGGACATGAGTAAAAGATCTTCCTACTCATGGAGACACAGGAAGACTTCCTGTAACGATTCTTGACACTAAACTAAGCACAATTACATAGTAAAGTTATGACCAAGTGGCAAGATATGGAGTGGTAGGGAGCCATGGCACTGTGGTGCTTTATTACCATCCTTTTTAAAAGTTAATACAAATAAATGGCTAATTGAGAACACTTGATAATACTTTGCCCCAAATTTGTTTCCGTTCAGAAGCTAGGTTATAGCTGATCAAACATATTCCTCTTAAACACTGCCTGTGTTTTATTAATCATTTTCTTAAAATAATTTATACAAAAACAATTTGAATGTTTAAAACATATTTATTAAGGGGGTGATAGAAAATGTTGCCGTGGCCCTTTCAACTTGGACACCAGTTGCGCTGTAATAACATTTTAATGTACAAAGGCTTCATGCATATGATGGTCTTAGTAATAAAAACAATATTTTATCCCTGTATAGAGCCTACGTTCTGTTTGGCACAAGCTGCCATAGTATTCTGTATACACATTTCAGTATGTAGTGTGAGAGTTTATGCAGAGATTTGTTTCCACATTTTTGCCTTAACAAAGATACAATCTGTGTATTTAAAGCCTTGTCCATCATTCAAAGGATTAATTCGGCATAGATAGGAGAATAAAGAGTAGTTAAATGCTTCCTATTTTACATTCTTTTTCAGGGATAAATAAATTTGAATATTTTTTGTTTTTAATACATTTTCTCAATCGATTTTCATTTCATTTTCATTTGTGTTTTGTATTATTTAGTAATGTAATGCATTCTACAACTTGGGTAAAACTTTATATCCCAGAAATCTTTGCTTTCACATATTAATAATGGGACAGCGTGTTAAAAATTATACTCCCATCAAAAGACAATATTAATTTCTTATTATGTTTAATTTCCCGATATTTAATTAATCATTAGTAAAACAGTTTACTAATGATTAATTAAATATCTTTTAGAGGTGCAGTAAAACCCTAAAAACAGCATTTTATAATATTTTCTTGAAGGCTAATCACTTCCTGTAATTATGACCTAGATTCCCATCACCATATGGTAACTTCCTTTTCATTTAGCATAGTCAAGTTTTAGTTCATTTTTTCAATAATTTCTGTCTGTAAATATTGTCTTTATAAATTATCACAAAATGCTGGATGCGCATCACTTGACAGCATTCCAAAATTAGTATCTGTGCAGAAAAGTAGAAGATTAAAGGGTCATTTACCTCATTATAAGTGCTCTTCATGGTGTGAAAGAGCACATGATTGTATGTTAAAATGATCTATTGTTTTTTTAATTACACTAATAACAGGTAAAAATCTAAAGTCTTAGGTCTTTTTACAAACACATTCCTGATTAACAACATATGCCGACACCAGCGGTGAAGGCACCGTGAAGACAAAGATTTATAGTTTTTCCCTGAACTTCAGGAATGCAGCAGGACATGTTAACCTCCAACTGTCATATTAGGTTGATGCAAGTAGTCATTTCTCTGCACAGATGAATTTGTGAAGGTTAACTCTCTTTCTGCTTATGTGCAGAACTGTTGCTGTGGGTCTGTCTGGGGACAAAAATGCAGGTATTTCAAAAATCCAGAAAGCATTTCAACATGTTTTTAGGAGAACTTTACAGTGGTGTGCTCCTTGTTGTACTAAATTAACTGGCCCTTTAATGTCATTCCAGCTAATCAAATACTGATGCTTAATGATTTATTGGTTAATATAAGATCTGTTTTCTTATAGAAGTTTTTCTTTAAGTAGTTTTTCATGCACTAGTTTTGAAAAGTACTTACATTTAGTAATACATATCATGTGTCAACTGATAAATAACATCCCTCATTTTGCACAAGAACTAGCTGCAATAAAGCATTACAGTGATATAGTATGACAAAATTATGAAGTTTGTTATGTAGTGTTACGAAAATATGACCCTGAAAAGCTTGCATTAATGTAAAAAGTGTGACTTTTTGTTACTTTCTATCTTTGTACATCTGTACATCCTCAATGCATCCTTCTATTTATGTTCATGTGTATATATAAGGCTAGTTTCCCAGACTGCAGTGCAAAAACTGTATTTCTTGAGATTCTGGGCAGGAAATATGTTTTTTTTTTAACTTTTAGATGTCGAAATATGAACCGAAAATGTGCTATATATTTTACATATATCCAGTGTTTTCTGTAGCTTAATTCTTCCTAGTTCATTTTCTTTGTTGGTCCCACCCAGTGCTTATAGTAGGGATGTTGATCATGCAGCAGCAACTTCACAATATGGTAGGTTGTCTATAAAAATATATTATTACTCGAGTTATGCTTATCAGCTTCATTAAAGACATATATAAGTGTCCTGGAATATGAATGCATCTGCCGATGGAGAATCAGTAGGTTCTGCAAACATTTCTCTGCATGAAAAAATGCCAAAATAATAATTTACAAACTCACCTCACATGTTTGCTCAATCTCTTGAGTTTGCAAGCAGCAGCTGCTAAAAAAAAGAGCAGAAAATTCACAGGTAGCTATACATTTTAATACAATGTAATAGTCAATGATGGCAGTTTATGCCGGAAGGAATCATGGGATGTGTAGTCTCCCTGTAGAAGGAAGTAGGAGGAGTCAGACTCTAGCCTCTGTAGATTTCTGCATTGAGGGGCTGCTGGCTTGAAGGTTAGTAAAGGGTTAAAATATGTACCCAAATGCAGTGTTTCTATTGGTAGGTACACTGTGCCTATGTAAGCAGCTCTGGGGTGTGGGAAACAAGTTTTATTTTTAAATAAAATAAACCTGTATGTGTATATAATGACTCCATATAATGTGTGTGTCTGATATAAGCAGCGTGGGTTAGATTAGAAAAGGTAAAAACAGGGAAACTTAGATATACCTTTAATGCCATGTTTGATCTATCAAAGGCTCTCTTGGTTATTGAATACTGCAAATTAAAGTGACAATAAATGTACTTTTATATATATATATATATATATATATATATATATATATATATATATATGTATATATATATATATATATATATATATATATATATATATATATAATCTGATGTAACACTCTACAAACTTGCTGCTTTGTTTATGTTTTGTAGCAGAAAGAACAAGTCGTATGGAATGATCCTGTTCTCTCTCGCTCTCGTCTTTGCTATGTCTTGAGTACAACAGCCGTAGAGTTTCCCAGACATGCAATAAACAGCTGTTGTAGGGAGGGGGAGGGTAGAGAACAGCTTTATTTATATCATCATTATAATGGCTATAAATTGTGCTAGCATGATACTCTCCAGGAGAGCTGGATCACTTCAAGCACAGTCACTTTAGGATACAACCACACAGGCTATCCCTTATATGCTCTTTTTACTAAGCTCGCCGTATACTGTATGCTCCTAGGCCAATGTCTATACCTATGTTATTTATAACTTGTCAAGATATTCTGTAGTTATATACCAGGGTTTGACAAATCCTGGCTGGCTCCTAAGCTTCATACATTTATTAACCGTGTTCTATATTCTATAATCCAATGGGTTTAGTAACAAAATGCTATTTAGATCGGTACCTTGTCATGGTGAAGGGGCTTGTAAATTCAATGAAGCCCTGAGCCATACCATGTATGGTCACCAAAGGTCGTAGCAGAGAGGTCAGAGAAAATGTGGTGAACTGGAAACGGAACTGGCAACCCAATCCAGTATCTTTGCCAAGAAAATCTTATGGATAAGCACAACCAGATACATATAGATGTGTTTGGCATGCAGTTGTCCATAGGGTCATGGAGAGTTGAACACAACTGAAAAACAACAACAACTATTTGGATAAGCCTACATTTTGAAGAGCCCTGTCCTTGAGCTACATAGAAAGTTTCAAAAACAATATTTACAATTTAATGCAATATATAAGGTGAAATACCATTTACAGAGTAAGTGAAAATACTACCTCCAAGTTAATGACATATAGCCTTATTCTATTAGCTACTTGCAAATGCCTTGAACTCATATATTTGGTTTTGGGTGTATTTATTAATAAATGTTTATATGCATTCGATTGACTTAAGAATTCATTAGTGCCAATAAGTAATATTTGCTGAATATGTAGCAATATTAAAAGTGATTTAAAATATGTAGTTATAAATCAGTGAGCTGTCAAGAAAGCGTAAAATTAAAAAATGTCATATCTCTGTTAGTTCCCATGGTTCTTTATGAAATATATTGATTTAAAATTTAGCTTACCGTATTTTTCGCCGTATAAGACGCACTTTTTCTTCCCCAAAACTGGGGGAGGAAAGTTGGTGCGTCTTATACGGCGAATATACCTTTTCAAACTGCCTCTGTCCTCTTGATTTCACCCCAGCGCTTCCTACCAGCATCGCGTCGGCCGGTGCGTCCTAGTGACGTCACACACGCAACGCTGCAGTACACGTGGAGTGCTGGTAGGAAGCGCTGGGGTGAGATCAAGATGGCAGAGATCAGAAGGAAGGTGAGGATCAGGGGGATCAGGGGGGTCAGGGAGGATCAGGAGGGTCAGGGAGGGTCAAGGGCTCCCAAATGCTCCCAAATGCTGCAGTATATGGATATGTATGTGTGTATGTGTGCATGTATGTGTGTGTATATATGTATGTATGTGTATGTATATTTATGTGTGTATGTATATGTATGTATGTGTATCTATAAAGGTGAGGATCAGGGGGGTCAGGGAGGATCAGGACGGTCAGGGAGGATCAGGAGGGTCAGGGAGGATCAGGAGGGTCAGGGAGGGTCAATGGCTCCCAAATGCTGCAGTATATGGATATGTATGTGTATGTGTGTGTGTGTATGTATGTGTGTGTATGTATGTGTGTGTATGTGTGTGTATGTGTGTGTATATATGTATGTATGTGTATGTATATTTATGTGTGTATGTATATGTATGTATGTGTATCTATATATATATATATATATATATATATATATATATATATATTTGTGTGTAATGTAGGTGTGTATCTGTGTGTAAAGTGTATTTGTGTTTGATTCAGATTTTTTCTTTTTCTTGTTTTCCTCCTCTAAAAACTAGGTGCGTCTTATCTGCCGGTGCGTCTTATAGGGCGAAAAATACGGTAATTTTTAATTTTATTGAAAGTGAACAATATGTGCGCGTGACATCTTAAAAAAAAAAAAAAAAAGGACATATGACCAACGCACGCACAGCTTAGAAACAACATGCAAATATTGGTTAATGTGATGCTACCATTCCCTTGAATACTGTATGAATCACCAGATAAATGTTATTATTTTAGCATAAATAGAATAAAGAACTATAGAAATGATGTAAAAAAATCTTATGTTGTAGATTTTTTTCTGTATTCATTAAAATAACTCTGCTTAAACTACGTCACTATTTCCTATTTACAAAGTAGGAAGATATCGCACACAATATTGTTTCTTAAAACTTCTCTCATAATTTAAAAATCTGTGAGACGCGTGGCCTTCAAAAGGCAAACAAATTCAATAGTTGTTAAACAGACAGACAGATAACCTTGACATTTAGATGTATGTATAATCTATCTTGCTCAAAAAAATATGGTATTGGTGCCAACTATAGACATTCCAATCCTTAGGTGGCATAACATAGAAAACCATCTGGGACATATACATTTTCCTGGGATTACATATCGGGGAGCATCTAGCAATTTGAATAATAATGAATGTATATGGTGCAAATAATAATTAGTTACTGTCATGTGAAATCCCCTTCTGGATCGCTACCTTGTTGTGGTGTAGGGGCTTGTGGACCTCAGTGAAGCTGTGAGCTATACCATGTAGGGTCACCCAAGATGGGCGGGTCATGGCAGAGAGGACTGACAGATTGCGGTCCACTGGAGAAGGAACTGGCAACCCACTCCATATCTTTGCCATGGAAACTGTATGGATAAGCACAACCAGAAACAGAGACAGATGTGCCTACTGTCATGTGGTTCGTATTGTCACCGAGAGTCTGAAACGACTAAATGACTGAACAACGAAATCATGTGAGAAATATTGTAATATATACTTTTGAGTCACAGTTTAAAACATCTTCGGAGAGCTTTTTTTTTATATACTACACTAATACCTTTTATAGTTGTCCCTTTCATCCCCTCCGGTTCCTACACTCATGGTTTCCCAGCATATTTAGACTGGAGCTTCTCCCGTCCTATGTGCTATGTGTAGGGCACACTCTGCCACTAAAGCTGTGCAGTAATGTGGCAACTGTAGGGAAATGTGCTCTGCCACAGTCTGCAAAAGATGGGAAGCGCTCCAGCTAATAAATGGGAAAACTAGTCATTTTCAATGTCACTTTTCTTACAAAAGATCATCCTTTTATTCACTATAAACTGAAAATGGTCTTTACTATTTTAAATATTAAAATCTAGACCATTATAGGAGATCTTTAAATTGATTCTTCAACAATGGTGAATACATTTTGCTTTTCCACACTTTAGTCAGCTGGACTAAGCTGCCAAAAACCAGGTATCAAACAATCAGACACATGTGTTTCTCAGCTAACTCTAACCTCAAAATATTACATTTGTTGAGCAGAGGGAATTTGATAAAGAAACCGAATGTAAAGTAATCATTAGCACTGAGATATGAGGTGGGATTTTTGGACAATGTCAAAAAATGTGTTTGGAAACATGTAATAAATCCCAGCGTGTAAATGTGAGAAATCGGAGAATATGGTTGTTGTGTTTCTGCCGCATCTTACAGTGTCTTGGGTTGTTTATATTATACTGTTCTAGACAAATGGCCAGATGAAAATGGCAGCATCCACATGTCTCTGTCCTTGCTCCAAGCCCTGGCCACCTGCCCAAAGCGTGATGTGTATACATGTACACTACATGCGCTGTGCTATTGTAAAGAAAACCGTTTGAAGGAGACAAATGTTTTGATGTTTTGTGTTTATTTGTCTCAATAAACACATTTATACTTTAAATATTTATTTATTCCTTTCTGTAGGGATCCATTTTCTTTTCTTGGCTGCCTCTGTCTGCTACTTTTTTGTGTCCTTATAAACTAATGAGCTTTACATTATTTCTTATGAAAGTACTGAAAATTTTAGCTGCCACGTTCAATAGTGCAGATCATGCATTCAAAATCTCCTTGCAGGTCTGGAATCAAAATGACTGCTGTCCTTGATCTTTTTATCTTTTTATCATGGTGTGAGGAAACATATTTTGCATGTTCCACATGTGTGTGGGATCTAATATGCTTCTGAGTTTGATAAAGCAGAGGAACTATCCTAATTACCAGTAGAACATTACCACACTAATTGATGTCTGGATTTCAGGAACCCACTGATTGGTCATTTGGTGTAATGTCTAATAGTTACTCTCAAACAGTTTATGGTTTATCAGACCAAGAGCCCTTGGCAAGTCGATAAAAGCAATATTGACCTTGGACCATGGTTGAGAGGATGTCATTTGTTACTTCAGTGAAGTGGAATGACCTTTCCCAAAACATGATTGGGAAAGAGGTTAATAGCTGCCAATTGCTGAGGTGTTCTGAGAGTTGCATATGGAGACCATCTACAACAACTTGAGAAGGACAGAAAGGAAATGTAATGACCTGTTGTAATAGTATTTAAACTAGTTGTATTGGTACTCTAAAGTTGATTACATTGATTGATTACATTTAGCGTCTATACCACCATGTTTCTGTTTCAAAATTATGAACACAACTATGTTTTGGCCCTTTAAAATAGAAATCAGTTTTATGTATATATATATGTGTGTGTGTGTATGTGTCATGTAGAGCTCTCATTTGACTACACTCAGCATTTTGCATCCAGAGTATTGATAAAACCCAGGCAGATAGGTAGTATTACTGGAACTGACTGGCAAGTCCACAAATATATATTTATTTGTGTAGCAGCCAATGCTAAATTTGTTGGTCTATGACTTTTGTGCTGTCGATCTTTACTATTTTATGCTCTTATGGGTTTCATCTATTTCTTTTTTCAACACTTATTGAAATATTGGAAGGACATTGAAATCGTATAACAAGTCACAGCCTCGTAAAAGTATACATTGGGCCCTACTCTATTGCTCATTTCGTAAATTTATACACACTTAAAATCACTCTTAATATTGCTATATATTCGGCAAATATTACTTATTGGCACTAATGAATTCTTAAGTCAATGCATATAAAGATTTATAATAAAAAAAAAACCACCAGAAGCCAAATTTATGAGTTGAAGGCATTTGCAAGTAGCTAATAGAATATGGCCCATTGTATCTAGCATATATTAAACATCGTTAGCCAAATTATATAATATTATTAATTACTATTTTGCTATTCTCCTGTCGTTATACTATGATGGCCTCTCTATCACCCAGCATTCTTCCAAGTATGTCACTGTGTGAGGTGAGCAGGTAGTAAGACGAGAATCTCCATATTACATCTCTTAATGCAAATAATACACGGTAAGCAACATCTTATTGATCCATAACGAACATGTTAACCAATAGAAAGATGCTGGCCGTGTTGTGTTTGCATTAGAAACTATAAGCCTTATTAAATTGCGATTGGGCCAATTGAATAGGTCTCTATATAAGCACAGAGAATATTTTTTTACAGAAGTTTTTAGTTAGTGAAGACCTTGCGTTTAGATAGAAGTTCACTAACTAAAAACTTCTGTAAAATAAATATGCTCTGTGCTTATATAGAGCCCTATTCAATTGGATGAATCACAATTTAATAAGGCTGTAAATATTATAATACATATTTAATAAAGCAAGAAATACTTTTTTCTTGTACTGGCCCAGTTTAATATTGGGTTTGTGGTTTTATCAGAAGCTTGTTTCTTTTGCCATATGATGCTTTGTGTCATCTTTTAACTATATGCACCAACTTTAGATCGTATTAACATTTGATAACTAACATTAATTACCATTATGAAGTAGATTAACATTAGCTTTTACTTTAAATGCTACATTGTCATTATAGGTGGTAGTTTAAAATAAACATTGGATTATATATATACTATGATGCATGTATATATGTTTTTTCTTTACCTTAAGGGGTATTTTAGTAGATATGTTTAGTTATTAGATGGGTCACTGGGGATATTCAATTGCCAGTACTCTCATTAGGTCTAATGGAAAGCTTATTTGTTTATAATTACACATCCTATTAAGCCAAAGCTGCAGGAAGCAGGCTTAATAAGGAAAATACGTCACAGTATAATTGTTTTATTTATTTTTTTTACATTTTTTTTTATTATTATTATTGCTCGTTATTTATAAAGCACGAGCACTATTGATGAAGCAGAATAAAGAATAAATAGAAATAAACAAATTTTTTCAGATTATTATGTTCATTCATTCAAAAGTCCACATAGAAAAAAATGACTACAGTGAAACCTTAAATAAATGCTGTCCTATAAATACCAAATCCGAGCTTATCTGGTCAATATCGACCTTAAAAGAGTGAGAGCAATGGGTTGTGAGTCATCAAGGGTAATAAAAATGGGGTCATGCAAAAACAGCATCTGGGAGGGAAGTTTTAGTAGCAGACGGGAATAAGTACTAATTACTGGCTTGTTAATATGTTACATGTGTTGCTGGGATGGATTGGTGTGACTAAGGACATTCAGTAGCTATGTTTGCAGCCCTGGAGTTTCTCCATCACAGACTCAGTATTAAATGTCCATTCTTTAATAAAACCAACGTGCACAAAGGGCCTTTCCTGTGAAGTTTCACCCAAGCCCTAATTTATGGGTGATAATATGTCATCCTGGGTCACATAAAGTCTTTAAGAAGGTGCTTTAAAATGGTCTTGTGGTTGTTAGTATGACAGGAGCTTTATTTGTTTAATCCATTCACTGTTAGACGAATTAACAATTGCATAGCAAAACTCTAAAGGGCTTTATTACATTTTAATAAAATTGTATTAAATAAAGTGCTATTTAAATTTAAATCGGTAGTTTTTTCAAAAATTCGGAAGGGACTGGGTATATGATTAAAATATTACAAGCATAGATTATATTACTCGTTAATGCTCATTTGTTAAACACTATGGGCCTCATTCAATTGTAATTTGGCCAATTGAATAGGGCTCTAAATAAGCACATAGCATATTTTTTTACAGAAGTTTTTAGTTAGTGAAAACCTTGCTTTTGGATAGATGTTCACTAACTAAAAACTTCTTAAAAAAATATATGTTATGTGCTTATTTAGAGCCCTATTCAATTGGCCAAATTGCAATTGAATGAGGGCCTATACATTTATTAGACCATATATTAGAATGTTTATAAACTCCTTGCCAGTCTCATCTATTTTACTCATGGTCATTCTACATTTGGATTTGTCTTTTGAATATTCCCCAAAATGACTCCTTCCTGGCTCAGATGGTTTCCAATGGTCAAGATAAACTTAGGGGGGACCTTTTGGTCAATCTTTCAATTCCTATATTATCATATACCTTACATGTACTAAGATTTAACATTTCCTAGTTCTTCAACACTTTTAGTATATGTGACCCCTTTTTTCTTATTAACTACTAATATAGACTGCATATCCCATTTTGTTTTCTTATAATCACATACAACTTTGTGGAGCTATCAGAGCAGTAAATTATGACCTTTCTAGGAACAATATCATGCTCCCACCAACTGACCACATTTTACCCTCAGTAACCACATGACATCTTTCCTCAAACCTGGACAATACTTTTCTCACCAATCGCCTCTTGATTAAATCTTTCTTTCATTTTATCTTATAAGCAGTGTCTCCTACTATTTCTCAGAATCAGTATCCTCTAATTTGTGTATCAGCAGGTAAGGATCCTTTATTTCCGTAGGTACTGGATTTATATAATTAGATAACAATTTTTATCAAATTTAATGAATTTCACAAGTGCCCATATTATATGTAAAATAATTTACATCTTAACCATCTACAATGATGCGAAAGAGCCACAGATTAGGAAATACCTCATATGTTTATAAAGTATGTAGCAAACTAACCATGATAATAAAATCATTTATACAGAAAAAATATATTTTAGCTGACCGTGCTTGAAGGATTTTATGTTATAGCCTTCACACCTCCTATTGATAGGAGCTTAGGTGGGTATTTTCGGATAATTTGTATTTTCTATTCTTGAGTATAAGGAAGGGGGAGAGGTGGGATGCGGATTTGTTGTTTTGTTTGTTGTATACTTTGTAATGATTTCCTAATCTACAGTTGCCTTTTTGTCAAGAAAATGAGTGCTCCAATGAAAACATAATTACAATTAATAGGCACAATCTTGACATTTGCTTATTGACTGTTATAAAATATAGTCTTTCAAAAGTACATATTGCAAAAATGACGCTCTAGTAGTCCTTTTAATTGTACAAAGCTTGTTAATAAAGTTGCTTAATAAATAAAGAGTAATAATAATGCAAACGTAGATAAAGAACTCTTGCCCATCTAGTCGTTTCCTCAATGTCTAAAAGACTCAAGCAATGTCAGTGCTCATGTTTATTATTAACATTTTTTGGTTCCAAAAACCCAACAAATTTTTGGTATGGAATCAAAGAATGTCTTTAAATGTGGGAAATGCTGTGGAAATGTAAAGTGCAAACTAAACACAACATTTTAATATGTTGATGACACTTAGCGCTGATGAAACTCACAGGATGGGTTGTACTTGTGTAATGACAGTATTTTTTATCACTAGTCAAAATATCTTTTCCTTTTGCTCAGCTACAAAAGCCCTTGAGATGGATATCAGTTACCAGCCAGATCAAAGGTGACAGCCACTATCATTTGAAGCAAACATGCATAACGTGTCAGCCAGAAAGGAAATGTACGGCTAACTTTAAAGCAGATGTACTGAAAAAGATGAGCCAAGCACTGTTGTAAATTGTCATGATTTGCACTTCAGGTCTTCAACACAAACAATGTGATAACAAGATATCTTTATTTAGCTATAGTAGGCAGGTTGAATGGACATGGACTAGTTAATTGTTTAAAAGCCAGTTTTTAGTAATAGCGGACTATAGGCTAATGGCATATCATTTTATATATATATATATATTCTGACTATAATATATACAACATTTATTAGTGAAGATATCTGACTTTTTTGGGGGACTTGTGCTTAAATTACAGCTGACAGACAGTTGTATACATATATAAAGGCAAATATAGCTCTAGGTGTCACATATTTACTCTTGGTTAAATAAATGAAAAGGAATATGTTTCATGTCATAAGAAGCTCTGACAGCTGGCTACGTGCCTCTCCTCCTTAATATCACCGTGGCATGGCCTCGTCTTCCACAGTTGTTTGTTGCTCTCTGCTTATGTTAACGGGAGTATTTCCTATATGTTACCACACGTACCCTATATTCCTAGTCAATTAATTCTGTTGGTTGCCTTAATTTTGATTTTTGGGAATCTCATGCCACTTAGCATAAAATGCATATTATCATCTTAAAGGAAGACTATGGTCATATTTTTATATAGGTTGTTTCTAATAATTAAACAATAACAGGCAACATGTTTTTCAGAAAGCAGCAAAAAATAAACTCAACCTTTACATTTTATAACTTTTTGTGTGCGATTATTTTTTACTGCTGGGTTTCTATTACTCTTCTGATCTTATTCCGTCTGCTACTTTTTCAGAAAAGTTTTTCCTTGTACTAATGAGTTTTCCTTTGATACTGCTGAAAGCACTAGCAGTTTTAGCTGGGGATAGAAACTTCCTCATTTAAAGTCTCCTCCCAACTCAGGAAGATTATCCTTCGAAAACGAAATGGCACGCTCATTGTAATAAATTAGATTTTTTTTTTTTTTTAACATTCTAAACATATTCTGCATGTTTTTGTCATTCTTTAAAAAAAGTGTATTTTTAAATACCTGTAATGCCCCAAGATTCACTAAGCGTTGCATTTCATATGTTGTTGCAACCCTTCACAGATGTTTGAGGCCCATGTTATAGCTTAGTGAATCTTCCACATAGAAATAGGAAAAATAGAAGTGTTTTTTTTAACTATCCAAATCTACTTGACCTGTCTTATAACCCTATTAAATTCCCTCAATGTTGAAAACCATAGCCCATAACGTAGCCCACAAGACATAAGGCTATTAAATCGGCCCCGTAAAGCAACCCGCCGACGACTTGCGGGGTAAATGTGAGAAAAGGCTAAGCGACGTGGAAATTTGAACTGTGCGCCCGCAAATCCTTTGATCTGTCAAGCCCGTAACTGTTACGTTCCAATCACGCTATTAAATTGCAAAAAAATAATTGGTGTTCAACCCGTCAGCCTAATGGAGCCAAAAGGCCAACGGGTACCAGGGAGGACCCGCTAGGGGGTTAAAGCCCAATCCGTAGCACTGTAAATGCAAATATACACACACTACTGTACATATAATAAAAGGGAAAGTGATGTTAGGTATTAGAATTAATAGCACAACATTCTCAAGCTTGTAGATCTGCAATATAAAATACTTTATTTCATGTGTAATTTCTGTGTTATATGGATGCCGGCAATCAATGTGTTAATACATATCGTTTTATCAATATTGCAATATTTCTGGAATGTGGGTACAATCGAAACTCGTAAATGAAGCCCGTAAGACCACTGGCTCCATCTAAACCCGTAACTATGGGTTTGACTAATTGATCACGTTCACGGCTGCGCATCCAACGTTAGACAAATGGTTTAGGGTTTTGCTTCTCAAGCTTGTAACTAGTTCATGCGCTAATTTGATAGCTCTGTAACTTGGCCAAATTTCGAGCCCGCAGCCATTGCGGGTCTCACATTGCACTTACAGGCTTCTAATTTAATGTAGCTGATAGATACTTAAACAAAAAAGAGTAGAGGTGCTCATCTGAGAATGAACAGCACCTGAGTAGGTTTGTTCTATAACTCTGGTCACCTACTCAGAGAGCAGCTTCTTTTAGTCACTTGTGCCCTTCACAGGGAGAATCATCCTGTAGTGTATCAGATTCATCCAGCCCCAAAATACCAGGCAATTGTACCCTGAACAGGAGAAACAGTAAACCCCAGACGTACGTTTCGGCATCTGTAGGCCTAGTCAGCGAGGTGCAGCTGTTCTCCCTAAGGCACAGTGAGCAAGGGGTCCACATTTGGTTCCCCCATCACCCTTAAGGTGAGAAAAACTAAACAAAAACAGTCAGAGGAGCTCATCTGAGAACCAACAACACCTAAGTGGGTTTGTTCTATAGGTCTGGTTACCTACTCATAGAGTAGCTTCTTTTAACTCCCTACAATACTCCAGACATGACAAACAGTACAAATTCCAGAATATTATGGACTTATGCCTGCTCTTTTACTTTGAAAAATTATACAAAACATCTTGGAATAATGCTAATATAATACTCTCAGGTATGCATGTTCAGTATCCCTTTGTGGTGTCAGTATTAACTTAATACAGAAAACCCACAGGTGGAGCAGAGAGACAAGAAGATTTTCCAAAGGCCGAAGCATTAGTAACCAACGTAACCAGGCCATAATAATATTCTACTGCTACTTTTGTAGTTTTGCTTCCCTTTAAAGACAGATCCCCTCCCTTCCCTTTTAATGGTGGGTGGGAACTGTTCATATCCCATATAATGTTGCTGTTTAACTTGTAGAAGTTCCCATGTGCCCAAACAAAACATTCTTTGCTAAGTATGTCTGTCACATAAATAAAACAAACTGTGCCATATGATGCTGGCCATTGTTGAAAAATCTCTCATCCACCTTTTTAAGTAAATGAATATGTATAGAGCATGAGTGAGTCTGGCTAATGGTTTACAGCGTATACATACAAATAGTCTGTAGGGATTTGTGTTTCACAAGGAAATT
>CM050163.1:523550016-523560016 GCA_027410445.1 Discoglossus pictus
AAAATGCAACTTACACCTTAATTTCACTCAAAATAAAAGCGTTTACACACTAAAAAATTTGCTAAGCGCGAGAAAAAATGGCTGCCGAATAAAACTAAAACTAAGGCTACACACGCAAACACCATACGAGACACGTTACCAGACATTACGACCTCGCAAACATCGGACGCAACACGCCGACATACAAACATTTAAAACACAATAAATACACACAACACACACATAAAAAGCTTACCTACAGCAACAGGAACCAGCACCTCAAAAAACCAAGTTACACCATTAAAATACAAATAAAACACTTTAGACACTAATCAAATCGCTAAGCGAGAGAAAAAATGGCCGACGAAAAAAACGAAAACGAGGCTACAGCACTCTCAACACGCAAAACACCACAACACACTTGCAAAACACCACACGAAACTCGAAAACCAGCACGAAGCACCTACGGATAATCCGCGAAGACGCATACCACAGATAACCCGCCATTTTACGCCAATGCGGAAGTACACCACTACGCTAACTGTTTCGTCTCGCGCACGCACACTATTACACTGCACACATTCACCACGCTTACACAGCACCTCCACACCACTAATGCTGCAGCAACATCAAAACACATTGACAGCTCTTCAACACAATGCTTCAAAATAGGTAAAGTATATTCATTTATTAATGAATTATATATTTGATTATTACACACCAAACAGCATTAGCTCACTTACAATTTCTTTGCCGTCATTTTTTGACGGGCAATTAGCTAGTATATATATATATATATATATATATATATATATATATATATATATATATATATATATATATATATATATATATACACACACACACACACACACACACACACACACATACACATTACAGTGGAACCTCAACATTAGTCTAATCCTGAAAAATTGCTCCAATATTAGTTTAAAAATCCAATATTTGGCAGATTCAAAATTCTTCCATCCCTTCGGAACCCTTTTACTGAGGAATATGGAGGTCACACTGTATTTGGGATTGAGAGAAGAGCCCCAATAGGAATATATTTGGCTTTAGAGCAGCGGAAGGCGACATTGGCCCTGAGCACCAGGCACAGGTATTAATGCAGGAATTCACTCTATTCTTCATTTGTAACGCTCCAAAAATGTCTGGAGCGCTATACAGAGGAGGGTACAGGTCAGAAACAATATTAACAAATTGTAAAAGAAGGAAGCTTAAGTTCAAACGTACACAGTGCTTTCACTAAAGCACCTTACAAGACTGAAAACTTACTATCTAAGCGGAGTAAACAGGTTTTTTGACTTCTACTTTCATGTAGGTTTGTGCTGCGCTATGTACATGAAGATACCCGAAGTATTCATATATAAAGGCACATACAAATACTTGTTCTGGAGCCATTGTCTGAAACTGGAAAAGCGGTCCCTGTGAGCTTTTGAAAGGATCATCAAATAATGGTCTTTATTGGAGGTTTTTTTTTCTTTGAAGACAAAAAGCAACTTATTTAATTTTTGTCTCATTAATGGTATGTCAACAGGCTTAAACCTAAATGGCTTACAGATGTGGATCCTGTGCATCGTGAACAATGGGATACAGAATATTACTCCCTAAAGGGTAACAATTAGTGCAACATAAAGATATACAACATCCCAAAATGCTGGAAGAAAAGCTGTGCATTATTAAATACACCATTACACCACAAATACAGGCTATTAATTTAACATGATTTGGCATGATGCTAAAATTATACATATTTTGTTGTATTGGATGTTATTCGATACAGTATTGGATTCTTCACTGCTTTAGGACCAAAGGGTTTACATGTTGAGTAAAGCTCAAATACTTTGGCCATATTGTGAGAAGATAGGATTCCCTAGAGAAGACTCAGATGCTGGCATTGAAGGCACATGAAGAATGGGAAGCTAGAAGAAGAGATGGACAGATGAAGGCATTGGAGCAATTAACATGAGCTTAAGGCAGTTATGATGGACACCGGCTGAAAGATTCCTCATGGTCTGCTGTCATAGGGTCAAGGATACTACAACTACAGTATTGCTTCATGCCAAGAAAATCTCAGCCTGCAGAAAAGTTATCATAGATCAACCTTATTCTTAATCCATTGCATATACACATAATTGTCATTTTGGTGCCATCAATAACTCTGCGCTTCTGGCACCTGGTGCCATTGAATGTTAAATATAGAGGATCCTAAAAAAAAAAAAAAGCTTTCAGTAATTTGGTTCATACATGAAAAAAAAAACATAGGATACCAGCACTAACTCATTACATATGGGTAATTAATTCTGTCAGTATTTGACCGGGTGGTCTTGTATGAAGAGTAATTACTTCACAAACAAAAAATCATACAAATTACATTATGCGCACTCCCCATATTACCCAATGTAATTACTTGGAAAAGAATTAACACTGCTTTTATTAAATGTATATTAAATATATTAAAAAAAAACACACAGCAAAACTTTCCTGTAGTGCATTTCTGAGATATTACACATGTTCTACTCAAGTGGGAACACAGCCAAAGTAATGGCATGTACAAGTGTTGGTACTTTTTAATCTCAACCTTCATTTGGTACATAATTTATAGGAAATATTATTTATAACATTGAATAGGGAGAAGCTGTTCTAGGGAAGACAATATCGGAAAATAAAAGCATATTGGATTCAAAATAAATTGCCTAATAAAGTTTTTGATGCCCAGTTAGATCATCCTTAAAGGGATACTGACATCACCAGATGTACTCTCCACCAACAAAGAGAGGGTGGAAAACTGAAGAAAATGTGCTTAAATTTTGTAAACTGATGAAGCAATTACTGTTGCCATTTTATTTGTTGGCTGTATAGCTACTAGTAGCACATAGTGACTGCCTGAACACGACTACACATACATCTGTTTTTGAGCTGGTGTGCGTGTATGATACTGCAATGTCTTGGGAATTATATACACAGACCAGGCCCTCAAAAACTAGGCTAATGCTTTACATGCATTGCAAAGGGTAAAAAAAGAAAAAGAAAAAAAAAGAAAAAGAAAAAAAGAAAAAAGAAAAAAAAAGAAAAAGAGAGCGCTAATGAACAGCTTCTTCCTCCACCTGTTCAGCTGATTCTAATTTGTTTATCCAACCGGTGGGGTTCATTATGTATTTACAGAAGGCCAGGACAAGTTAAAGGCAGCTTAAAACCACCAACTTAAAAACACAGTCATAAATCAGTTCTTTTCAGCAGCTATTTTAAGAAGCTAAACACTTTCACCTGTGCTTTTCTACCCTCGATCTTATGTGCATATGGTGACTTCAGGATCAATTTAAGATGGTGTATACCTTTGTGGATTCTTATTAAGGACACTGTGTTTGGTTGCATATTATTATTATCGTTTATTTGTAACGCGCCGACATATTTCGTAGCGCTGTACAAGGGGAGAGAACAGGTAAAAATACAATATTAACAACTGAAAAATGGAGGGCCCTGTTTTGAGCTTAGAGTCTTTGTAGAAGGTGCTTTTTCCCCAAAGCACCATACAAGACTTGAAAACTTGCTACTTACAATCTAAAGGGAATGGAAGAGGCAGAAGTCTGGGGAAGAAAAGTAAGGAATAGCAGGGTCAGGAGGGATGTGTGAAAGTTTGCTTAGGTGGGAAGATGTAAGAACTTGATCAGTGTAAGAGAAAGAGCATAGCACAGGAGTAGATCGTCATTTTCTCTTAGTTTTTCTATCAGAAACACACATTACATTGATTCATTCAATAAAGATTTTTTTTTTTTTAAATACATTTGTACGTTTCCACACCCGCCAGAGTTGCCTACATAGGCACCGTATACTAACCAATAGAAAAACTGCACTCAAGTAAATTTTTAACCCTTTACAAGATTTCAAGCCAACAGCAGCACAGTGCACAAATACAGCAGTATTGCCAAAGCGGTTTCCTTGTGGTGGGAACAAAAGACTACACCATTCTCATGATGCTTTGCTGCAGAGACACTGCATTAAGTTGTAGCTGCCTCCGATTAGTTACATGAATTATGAATTTGATGAAAGTTTAGCTTGGATTTTCAAGGGACATTCCACTGAAGAAACTTTAGGGTATGTTTATTAATGAAACTTATATATGTATTGAACATTCATGGCTCATTTAGTCATTCAGTTGCATCCGACTCTCCGTGACCCTAAGGAACACAGCACGCCAGCTACATCTCTCAGTCACTGCACCTCTGAGCTCTACCAAGATCATGTTCATTGCTTGACTGACCTCATCTATCCATCTCCACTTCTGTCGTCCCCCTTCTTGTGCCTTCAATCTTTCCCAGCATCAGAGTCTTACAGCTGCTAAAGTTGTTAGTCACAGATACCTTACACTAGTCCTGTATTTCCATTCTGGCTTCATTTATCTCCTTTGCATAGGAGTTTCAAGTCTCAGAGCATAAAAAACAAAAATGCTGAGCTATACAAGTGACAGCTATTCCTGGAAAGGATACGTTTATTGGAAACTAAAGAGGATATCTAGGGAACGCTTGGGCACTGCAGCATATGTTAGGTTTGTGATTAGTATTAGTTTAGGAATCTTAAACAGATCTTAAATTTCATCCTTATATTTACACAGAACTAATAGCTTGATAAAATTAAGTGATATGAATCTACAAGGATTGTAATATTTGAGCCAAACCCAATAAAAGCTAAAAATATAGAGATATGTGCAGCACTCATAAAAATAGACAATATTTTATTTTCTCTCCAATATCAGACAGAGAGGTGCCCAGAACTTGAACAAACAGCCTCACTTCTCTGTACAAAAGAATTAAACCAGATAGTAAAACAATGTACTTGCAGCAACTTCATTTACAGAACTAGATAATAAAAAAACAAAAACTGCAATACATTCTAAATAAAATTTCCAATAATTAGTCTATTCAAAATAAATAAGCATATCAGCCGCATTGTGTAAAATCATTGAGAAAGCCGAACAGCAGTGGTGACTCGGATCTTAGATTTATTTGATTGTTGTTACTTTATTAAGTGGCTAATTTGCTTTTAACATTATACAGTATTTTATTTTTTATTTTGTGGCTCTAGTACGTTAATATGCTGCTCAGAGTACTTGATATTGGTGGGACAGGGGTCTAATTTGGCCATTATAAAGACAGAGAAGAGAACTGTAATCCTAATGAGCATATGAAAGCGGATGAGTGTGTGCTGCGAATTTGAATATAAATGTAGCATCAGCATGGAATTTCTCATGACGGATTCACTTTAGAAGAAAATGGATAACACAACATACAGGCAAGCTTTTCACACTCAAAGCAATTCTGTCACACCAAGGTCAAGTTTTTTTGTTTTTTTCTTAAAGTTGTTAGCTGAAAGTATAATTTATGATAAGTATGCAGAGGCAGCAAATAAACTGAAATTATATTTGGTTTTAAAAAGCATATTGTTATGAACAGGAGGGCCCACTGGACTGTTTGGGGTTCATCACTTATTATGTGTGGTTAGAAGGTACGAACAACTTGCTTAACAGTCATATCTTGGGTATACAAATGGTTAAATAATTCTAAAGAATTTTTATTGCCCTGCGAACGGCCACGTGTAAAGGCTCTGGCTTTATTCATGAAGGGGGGGGCTAGTGTATGGCTCCGTAAGAGGAGAGAAAATGTGTAATGAGAAGAAAGCCATGTGGGTGAGGGAGGTAGAAAGCTATTTGCGTAGGAGGAGGGGCTAGAACTAGGGGAAGGTCATCTTGTGTTTTTATATATCTCTGTAACAATAAAGAAGTGGCAGTCTGATTTTGGACACACTAAATAAAGGTGGTGTCGGAGTCTGCTTGTACTAATCAAATGTACATGGTGTGTGATTCTTAGATACTAAGAAAAGGGTCTGATGGTGCCTGTCTCTGCAGTTATGATGCTGTCATCTGAGGTGTCTGCTGGTGTCGAGATCTGAACAAAAAGTTGCGACCCGTAGACAGAGAGAGATTTGGAGTGAGTGTAGTCCTCCAAAATCAGGCGGGCGTAACACATATTATATTCAAGTAATCAGTTTAACTAAAATTAAAATTGTATATGGGGGCAACATCACACTGACCAACACCAGGGGAAGTCAGAAGAAGTGGTTAGCAAAGAAATATTTGACTGTATTTTAACTCAATACGGGTCTCTCCCAATAATATGGGAGATGTGAGATGCTACTTCCATGACACCCAGACCAGTGTAAAATATGATTTAAAAAACTCTCTTTACTTTTCAAAAAGTTTTTGTAGTTTACCTGTTAATATTTAGTTGAGATTAGATTTGGTAACATGTTTAGTCATTCAGTCATGTCTGATGCTTTGTGATCTTATGCACCGCAGTACAAAAGGCACATCTGTCAGCCACTGCCGCTCTGAGCATCATCAAGATCATATTCATTGCTTCAGTGATCTCATCTATCCATCTCCCCCCTCTGTTGTCGCCTTCTTCATGTGCCTTCAATCTTTCCCAGCATCAGAGACTTTTCTAGAGAATCCGGTCGTCTCATGATATGGCCAAAATATTTGAGCTTTAGCTTCATGATCATACCTTCTAGTGAACAGTTCATCTTGATTTCCTGAAGTACTAATTTAATGGATCTTCTTGCAGTCCAAGGGACTCTAAGCAGTCTTCTCCAAACACCACAATTGAATGGAGTCAATTCTACAGCGCTTCGACTACTATATGGTCCAGCTCTCACATCTGTATGTTACTACTGGAAATACTATAGTTCTAACTATGCAGAAATTGCGGATACTGTAATAGCTTGACTTTTTTTTACTTGCCTGCCCAGACTTGCCATTGTAGCAAATGTCTTAATTTCATGGCTACAGTCACCATCTGAAGAGATCTTGGAACCCAGGAATAGAAGGAAAAAAAAACTGTCAGCGCCTCCACCTCTTCCCCATGAATTTGCCAGGAAGTGAGACTGCTGTTTGCCATGATCTTCGTCTTTTTTAACATTGAGCAGCAGACCAACTTTTGCACTCTTCTTTTACCCTCATTAATAGGTCCTTTATTTCCTCACTTTCAGCCAAAGTAGTATCATCGGCGTATCTGAGGTTGTTGATATTTCTGAGAAGCAATCTTGATTCTGGGTTTAGATTCACCCAGCCTGGCCTTAAACATGATGTACTCTGCATATAAGTTGAATAAATGAGGTGACACTATACAACCTTGTCGCACTCCTTTTCCGATCTTGAACCATTCTGCTGTTCTGACCATGGCTTCTTGGTCCACATACAGATTTCTCAGAAGTGGATGAGATGATCTGGTACTCCCATCTCTTTAAGAACATGCAACCTTTTGTTGTGATCCACACAGTCAAAGGCTTTAGAATAGTCTATGAAGCAGAAGTAAATGTTTTTTTCTGGAACTCTCCTGCTTTCTCTATTATTCACCAGATATTGGGAATTTGATCTCTCGTGCTTCTTCCTCTGCAGAACCCAACTACCACATATGGTAGTTCCCGATACATATATTGTTGGAGCCGAGTACATATGTGAATATCTAAATAGAAAACGTATTTTCTTCTCCGAATACACAGAAATATAGTTCCTGTACTGTACTTTGGGAAAGTGGGCAGGGACAAATGCAGTGCAAGAACTGAGTTTCTGGGGATTCTGAGCAGAACATACGTTTTTATCTTCTTCTTGGGGGAGGGGAAGGGGGTTGTGGTGTGTACAATACTGGGTTTATATAGGCAGCAGTAAAAAGGAGATATCTATAAAAACAAATTATCATAAACCAACATTGTAAAGATGGTGTACATAGAATAGAGGAGAAGGGTCTCCCATTTACCACATCAAGGAGTACAAAAAAAGTCCAGTGGCCCTTTAAAAACACACAACAGGAGACATACACAACTTGTTAGGTAAAGAGTAAGTTGAACCTTCTTCTTCTGTGTCGTTTATATTCAATTTCATAATTAAAATGACAAAATCGGAAAAGTTACAACAAAAATAAATTAACAATACTAAATAAATATTATTGAATGTTGTAAGTCTGTTCCCACACCATATACTGTTATTTATTTTTAAATATTTTGTGAACATTTACAGATCATGAGATGATCTATCCCAAATGATAAAACATATGGGATTAGCAGATATTCACAGGTAAAAAAAAATATTGGTATATAAAATATAGGAAAATGAAGCAATAGGAGTGGTTTGATTTTTTGTGGCTCATTAGAATATAATTTTATTAAATTATCAGTAATCTAAAAGTTGCCATAGAGAATTTGCACAGGCTGTAACACAGATTACAAGGAAACAAATGAACTATTTTTGGAACTATACATCAAAACTACAAATTTATAGAACCAAAACATATCTTTTTAAGATGCAGTTTCAGAGGGCTTACAAATCTGGGTGGTAGGAACAAAATATATTTTAAAAATCCCTTTCTAAAAAGAGCCAGAATGCAAGTTATACCTTTGTACACTGACAGAACACCCACTCAGAAACAAAAACAGGCAACGCCAGAACGTAAACATATGTACGAGAAAATTGTTCCCAGGCATCTTTATCTAGAACACCTGGAGAACAACTCGTATTCTATCCAGTTGTCTATTTGGAATAAGCCTCAAGGTCCATGTATTTATTCTTGTTTGTGTAAAGCAAAATAACTTGGCACCAACAAGTTGAAAAGGGGAGGGAGGGAAAATATGAAAAGTAAACTATGAAACTGCAAAGAAACCCGAAACTGGTTTGGCATGCAAGACTCACCCTGGAGTTTCCCGTAAGCAATGAGGGAGCCGCTGAAAGTCACACCACCGATGTAGGTGCCGAGGTACGCCACGATCTTGGTGAGGTTTGCTGCAGGGTCTGTTTCAAAGTGCGGATATTCGATCATGTATTCTGCCACACAGGTGAGAACGGCTGCCAGACCTACAAGGCTGTGGAAAGCAGCAACCAACTGGGGTAGGTCTGAAATCTGGATGCGTTTGGCAATGGTCAGACCTGATGATAGGAAGAGAAATATAATACAGATTAAAATTAGCTACTTTTCATAGTTAAATGCAGTGAATGTCATCAAATGTCTGAAGGGACACTGTAGTTCTATATTCGCAGTGCAACTTGAAATAACACTGGAAAAAATGTCTTCAAAAATGTAAATATAAGAAAGGACAGTTGCTTTACATATAATTACTTATAACAGGTAATAGTCTTGGCCATCTACATTATGGAGATCTTAACCTTACCTGATAGGTCTCACCTTCCACCCTATCACATATGTCTCATCTTCCTTTCGATTTGTATACACATAAGCAACAGTTTATGGCAGTGGTTCAAAAACCTCTCCTCAAGACTCACCAGACAGGCCATGATTTAGGTGAAACACTGCATGAACAAAGGGGAGACAAACTAGTATTCAACAGGAGGTTGAGCATCAAATTACTTCGCCTGTGTATTTACACAATGCTTCACCTAAATTATGGCCCATCTAATGGGTCTTGAGGAGAGGTTTTGGAACCACTGGTTTACGGTATAAAAATGCAAAAAGCAATTTGTGGCATGTCAATATAAAGTTACTATGAGCCTCCACGCTTCCCACCAACTTGACAAGGAGGGGAAAAAACACTCAAAAATCAGGGAATGTATTAGAAGGCAGCAATGGAGGTCAGCAGGATTGCAGAGTTGCAAAAATAGTCCAAAAAATAATAATAAATAAAAAGGTTTATTCAAAATTTTTTTTTAAACTTACTATGAAGTTGTTGCAAGTTATAAACACTAACTCTTTAAAAATACAATAGACTACAATATTGTTAATGATTGTGCTAATAATATCCGTAATATTATCTTCCAATTTCAAACAAAATGGCACCAAGTTGGCAGCTTTCACGTGTTCTATTAATTTTCTAAATAAAAAAAGTTAAATACGTACAGCTAAATTATCCAAATAATTATTTGGCTTTTTATTAGGCAACATGCTCTGTTCATCATGTCTGTTGGGCTTGCAACTTCAGGAGCCCTAGCTCATTTCCTGAA
>CM050163.1:523577516-523657516 GCA_027410445.1 Discoglossus pictus
CCTTGTTATTGAAAGCTGCACAGCTGCATAATATACATTCTGTTGGGGTGATTAGAGAGGAACAGAGCGTATGAAACAGAGCATGCTTATAAACTGCAGTTACTGACATAAATATGTTCTGTTTTGCAATATAAATTAGCTTGTGCTAGTGTAAAAGTATCTATTTCTTTTAGCATTGCAGTCCTGGCCGTTTAAAGATGTTATATATATATATATATATATATATATATATATATATATATATATATATATATATATATATATATATACACACATAATCAAAACAGAACATCTTTATGTCAATAACTGCAGTTTATAAGCATGTTCGGTTTCATACGCTCTGTTTCTCTACGGGGGGCTTAATAACCCCAGCAGGGTGTATATTATAGAGCTGTGCAGCTTTCAATAATAAATGACATTTAATGAACATGTTTAGAATTCAGGGCACTGCCATTTCACAGTGTGAGCCCTGGAAAGGCTCATGGTGATTTGCACAATGTTCAGGCGCCTGCAGAAAAGAGAAGCCGTGAACTGGATTATCTGTAGCAGCAAAAACACAACTTAGATGATCATTTATGGGAATCAGACCTAGGGACAAGTGCCAAGAACTAGTGCAGATGGTTATTCTGGGCCAAAAAGAGCAGTTCACTTTTGTAAAGCTAATTACCAAGAAGACCTGCAGTATTTACAGCAAATTGTTTCATAATCAAAAAGGGAGGAGCAGCATTTAGATTGGGGCTTGATCAAGAAGAAGCCTTCGTATTAAAGAAATGAATGGTGCTCTGCATTAGAATCCAAGGGTTTGTAATGCGAGGTTACATATGGACTGTATATACAATGCTCAGAAAAAGACTCTGCATTTTTTCTTAAATATATTTTTAACATTATAGAGTGAGAGGTTATAATATGTGGCATAACTTAACTGCAGGATAGTTGCAATTGCCTCCCAGCAAATATAGATTAGAAGACCATGGTAGTGTCAGAAAAGATAGATAGAGATATATTCTTTAAAAAAGATAAAGTTCAAATAACTAAGAGCACAGTTTGGCGCACACACACACACATATAACACCCTCTATCTGATGGTTAATTCAATGTTCCTTTAATTTACAAAAAAAGTAAAAAACATTTAAAAATAAAAAAAAAAACAATGACAAACTGACAGGAAAATAAAAACAATTCTTTAGGCAAATCGTTTTATTTTAGATAAATGTTTAAATTAAATCAATTAATTGTATCCTCCCCAGCATATTATGCTACAATAATGTTACATTTCACATATTTATAAGAAGCCGAGAGAGTAACAGATTCTAACCTTATGGGACTATACACTTTCTTCCTTTTCCCTATCATGTAGGATGCCATGTTGCACAACTGTGACAAAGCCACATAATTTTTTTTTTTTATTTGCTGCTCATTGGAAGCATCCATGATATTCTAATGAAGGTTGCATCTAAGAGGAGCAGTATTTAAATTTCTGGAGAGAGATATAATTGCAGCGGAGCGTGTATGGGGGAAAGGTTATGTATCAAATACTAAGAGATTCCATGTCAGATAAGAAGCAAACACACCTTATCTGGTCTGCCCAATCTATGTACCTACAGGTTTGGCTTAATTAAGCCTCAGGATATTCTTATGCTTATCCCAGGCATATTTAAATTCCTGAAAGGTGTTTGACTCTACAAAAAGAGTAGGAAAGTGGAACAGTCTTCCAGTTGAACCGGTAAAGTATTACTTTCTCACATTACCCCTAAAACTTTAAACTTCAGATCATGACCTATCATGACCTTTCAAGGACACTTCCCTCTTTATAAAACCCTTTGATTTTTTTTAAAGTTTTTTCTGCTCTCTCTGTCCTCTGGTGGCTCTTGAATAAGGGTTTAGAAAGCACTGGCTTAGACAGGCCATGATTTAGATTAAACACTGTGTGAATATACAGCTGAAGCAGAAGAGGCTACACAGCCTATTGAATACTAGTTGCTTCACCGGTGTGAAACACCTGGGTATTCATGGCCTGTCTGGTGGGTCTTGAGGAAGAGCTTGGGAATCACTGCTGTAAGGGACATATAGTAAGATCATGAAGTCTTTTCTAGTAAAAATGTTGCCATTTAGACCATGAACTAATTTAGTTGCTGTTCTCTGAATTGTCTCCACCACTGGACGCAGTATTAGGAGAGGTCTAACTAGAGATCTATAGAGCAGCATTAATACCTCGCTTTCCGGCTACGGATTCCTTTACCGACACAATCTACTTGGTTTGTTGCATGGCTTCCCTACTTAAAATCATGAAATAGGACTTCCAAGCTCCTTTCCTCAGGTATTATACCATAGTAAATGATTTATGTATGGATTTTTTTGGCCCATTTTAGATTGCACATATTTGACCATAGCTCTAGTTTTATTAAATAAATAATTATGCATTTGACATATGCGACTTGTCATCGGCAAAGAGAAAAATCTTCCCTTGCAGCCCACTAGTAATATCACTAATACATTAAACACAACAGGCTCCAGCACTGAGCCCTTTGGCAAACCGGTGATGACCGTCCCTTTTCCCGTTTTCCATTAATTAGGATTCTTAGAATACTGTCCTTCAGCCAGTGTCCTATCTACTGAACCAAGTCAGAATCTAGTCCCAAGACTAGATTACATTACACTACTGATTGCTGAAGTATTCATTCAGGCACTTAGCTATGCAGAAGAAGACCAAGACATAGCAATGATCGCAACTATTCCTCCCTTAGTTTTTTCTTTTCACGTATATACCGAAAGGAAGTTTGAGAGCATTTTGGTAACTATAGAAAGAAAAAGGCAAGTTTTTAGAATTATTGTACAGAGCACCAACAGAATAAATTACTAAAATGACAAAAAAAGGATGAGGTAAATGTAATGGGATATTTTATGCTTCAGGACTTGGTACATTTCTACTGTTGGGTCAGATAGGAGTAATTATATTCTACATTTTTGTAAGCAGGATAACTTAGAAGATTGGTTAAGGTGCCCAATTGCAAAGAAGAAAAAAAATCCCTGAAAATGTTGTTGTTTTTTTGTTCATGGCTTACACCACTGATAATGATGTTCTTTTATTAACAAAATTTCCCACACAGACCTTTAAAAACTAGAATATGCAGGCGATTCTCAAAATATAAAGAATACATGATTTACATTCTATACCAGCCATTGCCTTGTTGGGTTACTTGCTTATGCTGCTTTTTTAAAAGTGAGGGACTTTCAAAATAATGAAGTTCCAATTATTCATATTTTTGTGCTGGATTGCTACGGAAAGATTTGTTTTCTGCAATTAAGGCTTACTCCCACTCGTAGTCACAGATCAGCAGAAAAAGGTACCTCACTGCTCCGTAACCAAAAGTAAAAGGCCTCATTTCTTGTAAAAATTTCTATAAAAAAATGCTATGATATTATTTGGGGTTCAAATCTAGAGTTAGTGGATAAAGTCCTACTTCTTATATAAAAAATATTGTAATAGTGCTTTTGAATGTAGACAGTAGGTTTTATTTAAAGGTTCAGTATTAATGTCTGTCTTGTTTTACAGAGTAACAGGGGTGTAACATGGTCTACCGAGCAATGGAGAAGTGGGGGGAAAAAAAGCTTTGTTCTCTACCAAAACTTAGCATTCCTAAAAATGTATCACATTAAAAAAAAAGTTAAATTGAATTACATTACGATCATATATACTACAAAAAAAAAAAAAAAAAAACACCCTGGGATCTAAGAAAGGTTGCTCTCTATTTCCATATGAAAATCTGACAAAAATAAATACTTGTTTCATATTAAAATCACTTAAAAACAAATCAACAGGTCAGAGTTTTGGACCTTACCTGAGATGGCATTTGTCACAGACATTAGAGGGGAATGCAGAGCAGGCGTCACTCCCCAAACTGTGTGATATCCCACAATTCCAGCCAGTCCAAAAGTTGTCACCATCTGAGTAAATGCAGAGTGAGGAGAGGCAATGCCCAAACTGATAAGGGTGCCCAGGCCTAGGAGAGATGAGTAAAAGGTGAATGAAAGAAGCATGACAGAAAATATTGTGGATTTAATAAAAAGAATGTGTGCAGCATATAAATAACTGCACCGACTATGCATAAAAATGACTACAACAAGTTACAGAAGAGGAGCACAAATAAGAAAATGACAAGTCCATGAGCAACACACTACATAATCTTAAAAAAAAAAAATGTAAACATGGATCTGTCTCCCAACTGATAAAGGAGTATAAATGTAAGGAAATTAAAACTATGGCTTGGGTTAAAGACAGGAATACCCTGAATTCAAAAGAAGCCTGAAATGTATTGATGAATTTTTAGGAATTTACAAAAGAAGATTACAAAATAAATAAATACATTATATATTATTGGTTTTGTATGAAGAAACTATGCAAATAATATTTTGACCACAGAGTTCTAAAACAAATAAGACACTTGTCCTACACTGAAATTAAATACCGAATGCTTGCGCCTGCAATTTTTGGTGCTGAAACATAGTATGATGGACAGGTTCTGATCTGTCGAGGTACAAGGAGATGGAGGTCTAAGAATGGCATGTAAGTGGGTGGAAAAATGCACTCACAAAACATTCACATCTATCAATATGGTGTTAAGGCACAAAATAGGGTGTGAACTGCAAATCTAGAACTCTCATGAGAAGCAAAGACGGCTTTAATATCCAGAGCTGGAAAATAAGGGAAGAGAACTGGCAGCCAAGCATCAAGAGGAAATGTGTTAAAATAAATAGACAAAATTATTTCTTGGACTGCAAAAAACAAACAAATCTGACAATATTCATGTACTCGTCCCACTCTTACAAATACAGATAATGTAAAATGTCTGGCGCATCAGAGAAAGATCAGACACACTTGTTTACCTGCAGTGTAAGCGGTCGCATTGTTCATGGTCTTTCTGAAAGGAGAGATGGCGGCTGCTTTTTCAGCTGCAATTTCTGCAACACTTTTAATTTTCACGGGGGCTGCTTGTGGAAGCTTGTTTGGAGGGGGTGCTGGGAATATTGTATTTCCATCCTAGAGGCACAGGGAACAACAGAACACACCGTTAGAAGTTTGGTTTGCATGGGTTATATTAAAAAAAGACCATTAGATATGGTCACAGGAAAAACACCAACCTGGATTTGCTAGTTACATGCTCTATGAGGCACTGTAAATGTAGCGAAGAAAATTGAAGCCACAAATTGTTTTCTATTTTTTACCTTAGGAGTCTTTTAAAAAGGTACATCATTCACATTGATTTTGATTGGATGTACAACTACTTTAAAACATTGCTAGTGGGAGGTCCTGAATGATCAAAAACTGCTGATATATAATCATTATTATCTTTTTATTTCTAACCCTGCAAACTTATTCCATAGTGCTAAACAGTGGTTAAGTACAAGGCAAACAGAAGGCAAAAGACAGACAGCCAGCCAGCCAGAGACAGACAGCCAGACAGCCAGCCAGACATAGACAGACTGACAGCCAGCCAGCTAGACAGAGACAGCTAGACAGAGACAGCTAGACAGAGACAGCCAGCCAGCTAGACAGAGACAGACAGACAGCCAGCCAGCTAGACAGAGACAGACAGACAGCCAGCTAGACAGCCAGCCAGCTAGACAGACAGACAGACAGACAGCCAGCCAGACAGCCAGCCAGCCAGCCAGCCAGCCAGCCAGCCAGACAGCCAGCCAGCCAGCTAGACAGACAGACAGACAGCCAGCTAGACAGACAGCCAGCTAGACAGACAGCCAGCTAGACAGACAGCCAGCTAGACAGACAGACAGACAGCCAGCCAGCTAGACAGACAGACAGCCAGCCAGACAGACAGACAGCCAGCCAGCTAGCCAGACAGACAGCCAGATAGCCAGACAGACAGCTAGATAGCCAGACAGACAGCTAGATAGCCAGACAGACAGCAAGATAGCCAGACAGACAGCAAGATAGCCAGACAAACAGCAAGATAGCCAGACAAACAGCAAGATAGCCAGACAGATAGCAAGATAGCCAGACAAATAGCTAGATAGCCAGACAGATAGCATAGACATGGACCATCCATCAAAGGCAGATCTCTATATTGCAATCCCTGAATCTTCAAGTCTCTAGCAGCAGATCCAACAATACTCTCCCTTATTTATAAGAAAGGATAACCCTGTTTGCTCCACAAACAATTCCATTTCAAACCAAAATGTTTCTTAAAACCATATTAATGGTGAATATGAAGACTCCCTTGAACCATGTTTCTAACCGCAAGCATCTCCATACACCGTAAATTGTTCATAGGAGAAAAATCGAGCCAATACGATTGGTTTACCTATTGCAAACCTCAAACTAAGAGGTCATGGCTTGGTGCCATTTTTATTGTGCGCATTGGAGAAACAACACGGCATGACATTTTGCACTTCTATTTTAGCTGTGCTGAATGCTCTGTGCATTGCCATAGAACAATAACATTTTATTAACTTATTTCAAAACAATAAATCTGAAGTGTTAGCATTTTTCAAAGAACTCAAATAATTGTTCTGGAAAGACTTTAAATATAAATAGTTTATTAAGCCAAACTGGCACTCAACATATACAATTAATTCTCATGCAAACAAAAAGCAGATCAGAATATATGAATTCAGCCTGTCTTTATTTTCAATCTAGAAATAAACCAAGTGTGCTGGGGTTTTTTTTAGTCTGGGATGAAAAGCAACCAAGACTGCTAGTAATTTACTAACCCACACAGCTATTGGTACTATAAAAATGTGTGACCATGACCCAGTATGGTGTGATGTTAATTTGCAGTTTTTAACCTAGAGATCTGGATGGAGTACTTTCCCCTATATTACACTATAAAACTAATCATAACAAGATCCCCTCTGACCTGATCCGGTCATATGAGGATTTGGTTCTTTCCCTTCTAGCCTACCAAGGAGAAGGCCTCGGACAGAGCAATCCCCAGATATATCTACGGCCTACCTATTAAATCATTTTCTTTTATTGCAATTCATGTTTAAACTTCGTTCAACATTTATCTTGGTCTTCGGCCCCCACTGCAATAATCACCTCATTTGGATCAACTTTCTCTTCATCTTTAACCTGATGGATCTGAACATACACACTGCAATGTATTCCTTTAATATCTTCTCAGTAATAAGCAGATGTTGACATAAAAATTGGAACCTAACCTCCAATCCCAATATGGGTTAATTGGCATTTTTCAACATATTTATATATGTCAACTTCATTTAAATTGCAGTTCGAAGTATTATGGAATAATTTGGTTGATAAAAGATTGTGTGGCAACCTCCTTTTCTGGGAGGTTGTTAAAGCCGTAATCATCTGTAAATGCATACACAGCTAACGAGAGCCTATTATTATCCTTTATTTATAACGCGCCAACATATTCCACAGCGCAAGCCTACACACAGAGCTAATTACCATTCTGCTTTCCAAAGAAGTACTTATTTGCCATTCAATTACATACAACTAATCATAAAAAAAAAAAAAAAGTGTATTACGAAAAAACTCACAAGACATAATTCTACAGAGAAAACCTTTCTTATTTCAAAGAATCCTCACATAATATGCCTTTGACACAGTTGACCACCCTCTTATCAAAAATCTCCACTTTCTTGGAATCCATGACAATGCTTTCTCTTGGTTCACATTTAAAATTTCAATAGCTGTCTCTGAGACTATTGTTTAATTTTTAGAGTCTGTCACTATCTCAGCTTAGTCAAAGTATATCCCAAACCTTTTTATGTCACATCAAATCAAAATGTATTTATTTGTGTTTAACTTTTCTTGCTTTATCATTGTATGGTCTAAGCATAAGCTTATTTCGAGATTTGTTTCAGGTCAGACCTAACTACACTGCTCATCAACCCCTCCCCCAACTCTTGCCATCCAGTGTCAAAGCGGCTTGCTGATTGGCTGAAAAGCCAACCAGCATGCGCATTGGCTGCATAATGGATATCTCATTAAAAATGGGATATCTTTTATGCAAATCACAGTTGCTGGTTGTGTCTATAATCACCCCCAGCACATATTTTATTATATTGCAAAAATGGTTTGCATGTTTTCATGCAAACATTTTTTGCTAGGTGCATTATGATGTATTCTACAGGATGCATTCATAACTTACCTATACCTTTAAGTTATATTAATTTGTGAAAGATGTATGCAAATACTGTCAAAGATCCATTGAGACAATACTGCTTCTTTGAATAGTGGGTATAGATACTTGCAGCCACAACCAAAACAGTTATTTCATGTTTTAGTTTATTTGTTCACTAAAGATTGCACAAATACTTTCTTAAAACACAAAACTACTGCCAAATTTATTAAAACTTAGCAACCATGCATCTAGCAGCAATAATTAGGAAGAAATTGATATGGAAAAAAAAATCAAAATAAAGGAATTGTATTTTTAAGCAACTAAAAAGGTAACTAATAATAGCGACAAACAAGCCCAGCCAGCCTGTCCATGTGGCTACCAAGTACAGAGGGAGGGGCTGCAACAGTAATAATAGAGTGAGTTGAAATATCTGGAAACTGGTCATAACAAATAAATAACTATTACCACATCCACTGCTGGTAAAGTAGTGAAGTAAATGAGGACAGAATAGAAAAACAAATATGGCCAAGTCCCAAACAATGAGTAAAACTGGTTAAATATCTTAAACGTTTTATTTTAATATACAGAGGTTGATTATCTGTGAAGTCTTCAGGGAAGCACACTCACCTTCATGACAACTGTTCCTCTAATAACGTGGTCCATTGTACCATAGTCAAACTCATCCTTCAGAGAATAATGGAAGTACTCCTTGTCTGGACTGATCGCTTTCAAGAGTTTAGTGATGTTGTTGGAGTAGAGGGTACTAGCCTGAGTAGCCATTTGGCTTGGGATATCTGTGTACCCAACGTGCGTCACTCCCTGGTAAGAAAGTCAGGGGGGGGGGGGGGGGGGGAGGAGGAAAAAAAAAAAACAGGGAGCAGTTTACAAAACAATAAATATATAATAATACTAATAATAACAATAATAATTAAACAATAATTTATTTTCCCAAACTTATTAAAAAAGTGACTGGCATCACTACACTTGCGCTCTACCATCAGATAATTGGCGGAAAAAAATTATTCCGTTTTAAATCTGCTGCTAAATTGAGGTTTGATATTTTAAAGTTAATAGTTTTACACAGTTTCTGACCTTCCCTTCATCAGCAGTATACATGATGGCCTGCGCAGGTTGTTATAATTTTTTGACACGGACTTGTGCAGATTAAGTAAGAAAATGTTACATTTCCAGTATTATCACAGTGTTCAATAAATGATTCTTTTTCAACCATTGCAAAGAATGTATAGACACATGTAGGTGTGGGCATCTGTGGATTTCAATAACCTCGTAAAAATATATAAGCTGTAAATTGGGCGATATGAGACGAATACGGGAAGCAGAAGTCAAAGCTAAAATATAATTTGTTTCAAAACCTACAGATTATCTATATCATTTCATGTTGGAGGGATTCAAGGTCATGAGCAACAAGAGCTTTAAGTTTTTCTGGTGTCATTGCAGGGATTATAACACAGATAGAGGACACTTTGCTACCTTCTTTGCCGATAAACTTCACACTTTGGCTTTGTAGAAGGGTTATGCAATATGCCAGCAATCTAGTTCAGCCTTCTCTCAACGAAAGAGCAAAGACAGCCTGTTGCAATTTATAAACAGGAATTCTAACTTCTGTCCTGGATATTTTTTTGCAGTTTAAGTCTGTCCCCCATTGTGCAGTTTTGTTTTAGATAAATGTTTAAATTAAATAAATTAATTGTATCCTCCCCAGCATAATTATGCTACAAAAATGTTACATTTAACATATTTATAAGAAGCCCAGAAAGTAACAGATTCTAACCTTATGGGACTATCCACTTTCTTCCTTTTCCCTATCATATAGGATGCCATGTTGCACAACTGTGACAAAGCCACATAAAAGCACAACCAGAGTCTCGGACACACCGCATGTCACGGTTCCTGTTTGCAGCATGATACACTGGTAGTGTAAAGCTCTGTGAATGTGGCTTTAGGTAACAGCTGTGAAACATGGCATCCTACATGAGAGAGAACATGATGAAAGGAAGAAGCTACAACTCTACATATAACTACACCAAGGAACACAACATTTTTGAAGAAATCTACTTAATACATTAATATGAAATAAAACTAAAGTGTCTAAAGTGGTCCTTTAAAACTACATATTAAAAAAAAAAACATTACAAACATATCTATTGTGCAAAATAAGCTTTTGAAATAAACTAATGTAATAACTTGATAATATTATCTTTAAATTACCATGTAGGTTCTAATTCACAGGTATTAATGGCAAAGTCTAGCTCAAGGAATAAAGTATAAAAGTTTAACCATGCAATTATTTTATGAGGTTTTAATCACATTTTATTTGAACACCTACAGGGCATTTCTACACAATCTCTAGATTTAAATAAAATAAAAAAAATGATACCTTATGAACATAGAGTTCTCCAGGTTTAGTGGTCTCAATGTTACCGCCTGCCTCCGAAGCCAGATCAACCACAACTGAACCCTCTTTCATTAGTTCAATCATGTCCTTACGGAACAATATTGGGGCTCTCTTGCCTATTCACACAAAAAAAGAATAAAATTAACAAAAACAAGGAATATACCAAATATTTCAACAAGTATTTTTCCTTTCAGCAAGAGTTAAATATACTTTGTTAATTATAAAAAAAAAAAAAAAAAAGATATGAACAACCTGTGAAATTAAAATAACACTGGTGCCTTTCTGAATGAAACACGTGGATCTTAGAATCAATGACAGTAATATTATTATCATATTTTTGACACAAAATGAAGTGAGTGCCCCAACTTTGAGCTAAATATCAGGCAATGTAACATTTTCATAGAAAGTGCCTTTACATACTAAAAAGGAGAAAAGTGTAACAAAAAGGTGAAGGAATTTAGAGTAGACAGAGAAGGCTTTAAGGAAACGTATTGTAATACGTTCAATGGTTTGAATATTAGGGACTCTGAGAAATCACAGAAAAAATTCTAAAGATATACAATAAATTACGGCATTCTCAATATCTGCATTTTCTAAGTTAGTTTACATTTTTACTTGGTTTGATACAACTTTGATTCGGTAACAGAATACTAAAAAATCCTACCAGGAATGAGAGCGGTTGTGATAATGATGTCAACATCTTGGCACTGCTTGGCAAATAGTTTCATTTCAGCATCAATAAACTCCTTGGACATTTCCTTTGCGTAACCTCCTTGGCCCTCGCCAGATTCCTTCAGATGAACCTCCAATGGCTCAGCCCCAAGGGACTTAAATTGTTCCAATGCTGCAGCTCTAAGGTTTGACCAGAATAAAAGCTTTAATGTGTAACAACTCAAAGGCACCACACAGCACCAGCATAAGCCAAAACAGTGGATTATAAAAGGGTTTTCTAAATACCACAAACCACATCAACCAAACAGGAAGAAACTGTTAGGTGGTTGCTTTAAGGCGGTTGTTGGCTCATGGCCCAAAAGGAAACGTTTAAGAGCCATGATGCTCAATGACTTGGTTTCTCAAGACCACATACATAAATATACTACAAACAGAATAGTTTTAAGTATTTTCTAATGAGGCCAAAAAACCTACAGATGAAAGTCCAGTAATACATGAAATCACTTTGAAAGAATGTAAGGGGAAGGTGTTAACAACAAGGTAGGTCTTGAAATCTTGAGTAATACAGAGTGTTACAAGAACACATTTATTTTAAATTTGTAATCAAATACATATAAAACAGTAACTTATACAAAATATATGCCATGAATGGAAAACGAAAACTTATAGAAATGTTTGTATGCCTTTTTTAAAGCTTGCTTTGGAGAAGCTAAGGTAGAAGGCGGTAAAAGTAATATATGGAAAGAGAGAAGAAATCCCCTTCTGCATCTCCACTCCATTCGTCAGACAAAAACAGACCCCTCAGGCACCAAGCAAGCAGGAAATGCTATAGATAAACATGGGATCCTCCATACACAAGCAGTCTATTCTCTGAAAAGGATGTATGCTCATAGCATACCCAGAGCCGAATGTTATTTGAAAAATTAAGTTGTTCTTAAAACTACAGTGGTCAGTTTAACATGAGATAAACATCTCCTCAACATCGTTTGAGTCTCTACATCTTTGAGCCACAAAAAAAAAGCTCTTCCATTCCTAACCAATATAACATTTATCCAGTTACTAAGAGAATATCTTGTAAATAGTTTTCTTTTCTGACTATGTGTGATATTATAACTTGCTGCAAGGTTAAATATCTACAAATACGTTTATGTATGTATTACTACCTTCTTATTTACATACCTGGTGTCAAAGCCACGAACAATTGCTCCCATGGATTTAGCTGCTCCAGCAGCTGCAAGTCCAGCCACACCACCCCCAATGATGAGAACCTACAAAAGAATAAACACTATTTAGTCTTAATCCCATGACGTTCAGCTTTACCACACACACAAAAACTTAGCATCTGTCCCTGTGCTTCTTGTCAATGTATATTCAATGAAACCTTCATCACCCAGTGGGAACTAGACCAGACCTTCACCTGGGATGCACCAAATGATTGTTTTAGACTTAAATTACATATTTAATTCTGATTTTGGAAAAGTACCAAAATAAATAACGAACTGCATATAGCTTGAGAAATCTATTAAAATACTCTGTAGGAGGCATGTTTATGGGCTGTAATTGATCTGGACAAGGAGTAGAAGTATCCAAGGTCTACTGAAGATATACTTTGGCTAGAGCCCAACCTCACTCCGATAGATTGAATCTAGCTACTGCTTTACCTTTAGACTATCAAAATACTAATATTAACCATTTAAAAAATATATTTTTTTGCATTAATAATGAATGAGTTAACGAACATTGTTCAGTTGTGACCGATTCTCTGTAAACCTATGGACCAAAGCACTCCAGTTATGTCTCTGGTCGCACTTATCCATACGGTTATCTTGGCAAATATACTGGAGTGGGTTGCCAGTTACTTCTCCAGTGGACCGCAATTTGTCTGACCTCTCTGCTATGACCTGCCCATCTTGGGTGATCCTACATAGTTTAGCCATAGCTTCATTGAAGTACACAAGCCCTTTCACCACGACACGGTAGCGATCCAGAAGGGGAGATGAGCATTAGAGCTAATAGAATGTATAAGAGTTTGCTTCTGTATTAATGTAGGGAAGACGCCATGTCAAGCAACTGGTTTTAAATGAACTCGTCTTAGACTGCTGAGGATTCAGAAGGATGGTACACATCCAGAGCACTGGTATTGTACAATAGCTTTCCAAGTCCTCCTTTGGAAAACTTATTACATGTATGTAAAATAGTATACAACTTGCCCGCTTGCTGCAAGGATGTATTTATAATAGAGCAGTGGTTCCCAAACCTCTCCTCAAGACCCACCAAACCGGACATGATTTAGGTCAAACAGCGTGAATACAAAGGTGAAGCAATCGGAGGCTCCACAGTCTATTCAATACGAGTTGGCTCACCTTTATTCACGTAGTGTCTGACCTAAATTGTGGCCTGTCTGGTAGGTCTTGGAGAGGTTTGAGAATCATTTTACTAGAGGAAAATGTGATGTGAGCTGCATAAAACCACAAAAATATAATTTAAGTTATGATTTAAGTTTAGCACTGCAGCTGTAATTATAAGAACTTCTGTGAACATTGTTTTCTATATGGTCTTTTGAATAACTAAACTTGATCAAAGTGTAAAGTGTTTTAGAAAGGACAAGATAAATAACATAAAAATAAGCCCAAACTTTACATTTTTTGGAACTTTAATATGCAAGTATTCTTTAGTGACTGGTTGATTTTGTTTTGTTTCCAGTAGCTGTCTGCTACTTTCTCAGTTGGCAAAATTATTTTAAACTAATGTACATCCCTACAGCACCTCTGAGAGCAGGAACAGTTGTAACTCCCACATTCACATTGTGAAACATATGCTGCATCCAAAGTTTCCTTGTTACAATGATAAAAACCAAAATGGATTTCACAGCATTTACACATATTTGAAGAACTACACTTGAAAAATGTCAGACAGCAAATGTTAAACTATAAATCACAGTGGTCCTTTATTTGGTTCTGTGTCCGTTATCATAGAGGTGAGGAGGGGTATACAAAATTTTCGCAAACTTAGGAGCCTGGAAGGAAGCCCATTGAGATGTCTTATACTTTGGAGAAATATATAGGAGCCAGTAGAACACATGTTTAGTAGCCTGGGCTCTCTGGAAGTTTCCACGCCTGCAGGTGAGAAGGCTGCGTCAGTGACACAGAATATCTAAAGGCAGCTTCTTCTGAAACATGGGTCAGAACCTGGAAAACTGGGCAAATGTCATAACTTTTAAAACAACATAGTTAAAGGACCACTTGTTTGTCAATTATGTACCAAACTAATATTATTTTGCAGCTGGCCACAAGACATTGCTTAAGAAACTTGAATTTGTGAAGACTGTTTATTAGTACAGGAATCCATTTTGTGTTGGTCACATCTTGATAGCTGGATTATGGAGGTGTGTTTGCAGTTATCAATGAAGGGAGGGGAGAACAGGGCATTGTCCAGAGTCTGTTAGATAATAGAATTAGATTTTTTAGTTAATTTATGCTTAAAAAAGGTATATGAAGTTTCCCCATTTTTAATATTAAAATAAACTACTTAAGTGTGTGTTTGTATATAAAACATTTTATTTTAAGTGCTTAAGAGCTCTTTATTTCATGCAAAGATCTTCCCCCACAGCTCAGACACACAATGGGCCCGATTCAATTGCAAGCCCACAACTTGTGTGATGTAGGCCATATGGCTGCGGGTCTGTTGGGGGCTCCAGTTCCACTCCGATTGCGATGCTATTCAATAGCTCAAGGCCGCAAGTTACTGGTCCAAAGCCGACTCTGTAAATCATGCACTGGTTCATAGCAGTTCACGGCAGGGACATTATCAATTAAGCAAGCCCATAACCGCCCATTTCACTTTAGCCAAAAGTTATTACGGCAGGAAAACATGGAGGTTACATGTCAATCAATTAGGTCCGGGGGTCCGATATGCAATGGGACTTGCAAAGCCGCAAAATAAAGAATTATGAAAATTAATGCCAATACTGTTCTAGTCCATATGGGTGGCCTGAGATGTATTAACTCATTAATACCCGAGATCGATTTAACCCCGAAATGAAAAAAAAAAATCTTTTATACTGATGATTTGCGAGCTAGAGACTGTTGTGCAATTAATTATGTCTACCATCACTTTCCCGTTATTTACAGTGCAGTATTGATTTTTATTTGCATTTACAGTGCTACGAATAGGTGTTTAACCCCCTTGCGCGTCCTCTCTAGCACTCAGAGGATTTTCTCCTTCATTTGCCATATACAGATGTGAAAACATTAGAGGGCTTGGGGAATTGGAGCAATTGAATAGCGATTTGCGATTTTAGCCATCATAAAGATCAAAGGCTTCGGGAGGCTGTAACTTACGGATTTAACCATTGCAAAGTTTTCAAGGCCATAACTCGTAAACCGTTTGGAGCCCGCAAAAAGACGCCAATTGAATAGCGAATTAACTTGCGACCTCACTTACTGGCTCCAGTAACATGCAAAAGCTCAATTGAATTGGGTTCAATGTTTCTGATGTACTAACCAATTATAGACAGTATCTCAGTAGTGTTTAAAAAAATGCTTTGGAGAAACTGTCTAATTGGCAGGTACATCTAGTACCAATAGAAATATTGTATGCATGAGCTCTGGGGGCAGACCTTTGCAGGGACGGTTTGATTTGAGCGAGGTAAAACCGTGCTTAAATGCACTTGCAAATAAAATAATGTTTAGATATGCTAACAGATACTTAGGTAGATTATTATAATATTAAAAACAGGAAAACATCCATATACATTTAAAATACCTATATCTTCCTCTACAAAATATTTGCCACAACTGCAATTATATTTGTGTCCTTTTCATTGCCGTAATAGCTGGGGCCTTTGCTGCACCCATTAAAGTTACATTTAACAGGCCAGGGACAGAGGGAGAGCAAGCAGTTTGTGCAGTTACTTTATTTTCTAAATGATAGTGTTCATTATTGTCATACTTTCTATTAGAAAACATTTTTAAACGTATGACAACTTAAATTATATTTAACATACAAGACAGTCTAAGAAAGTGCTGTAACCGTTTCAGGTTCAAGTGGCCAAGCAGCAGCCCTCCAGCAGTCAAAAAGTTAAACACGCATCTATAATAAATAAATGAGGGACATTAAAGGTTACTCGATTCCTTCCACTACATACCACACAAGGACAGCAGAGCCGTTCCAGACAGCTAAATAGGATGTTTATTTAATGCTGGAAAGTATTGCAACTCAACACAAATTTCCTTCCTAACTCATTGATCGGAGGTGCAGGTGTGCATTATTATGCACAAACTTATCCGGCACGCACGAGAAACAACCAAAATAAATCGTAAAAATGTGTGCGACTCCAAAGTATTTCAGTAGGGATGACTAATATTTGGACATTACTTCAGTCTGGTAATTTTTCCACAGATATAAGGCTATGAAAACATAAAATGATCTTGATGATATCTTAACATGACCAGGCATGTCCAAGTTTCGTCCGGGTGGGCCGCACACCGGCCTGGATTTGAGGATATCCCTGCTGCACCCAGGTGAGACTATCGCTTCTTCATTTATGCTGATTGACTCACCTGTGCACAGAAATGAAATCCTCATATTCAGGCCTGTGTGAAGCCCACCAGGACCGGACTTGGACACCCCTGACTTACATACATTGGCAATCTGGTGCTCGAATGGTCTAAGAGAACAGATATTCTACATTTAAAAAATCGTTTATTCTTTGTGTGAAAAAACAAGTTATGTTAAAAGGAATTTAAAATAGCCAATCTACAAAAGCTACATTTGAAAAATAAATGTATATGGACAATTGTAAGGTGGCATCTACAACTACCAGTGCTCTGATTAGCTGTAAGAGATTGCGCATTGGTTTAAAAAAGGACACTGCCTGTTTAGACAAAAGTACCAAAAAGCAAAAGAAGTGACTGTTCCCTGTAATTGTGTGTCATGTAAGAGGTTAGGACAGAGTCTGACTTTAATTTATACACTAGCCGGCATTAACAAATGTAAATGAATGTAGGGAGCCAGTTTAGTTCAAGGCCAGGATAGGATCAGTGGCTACCTGGCTCCAAAAGCATGATCTGTTAACTTCAACATAGTGGATTCTGGTCACCTTCTGTTTAGCTGAAAACAATATGTTATACATTCAACTCAATGGTAATATTTAACTGCAGTCTTGTTTATAACAAGAGACTGAATTTCACAATGTCATTTTCGGAAAGCAGATCATGTGAACATAAAATAAATAAGCAACTCCCTACTAAATCAAGGCTGAAAGTAACTGCAGAAAATAAAGAAGCCAGAAGTAAACATTTAAGAACCTCTCATCTGCAGGGGTGGAAGCTTCCCAGGGGCCCGGGCTACTAACATTTGTACTGCTGGAATCTCAAGTAAAGGGCTTTCTTCTAAGAGCAAAGAAACAGCTTGTCTAATTAAAAAAAAAAATATGTACTCTGCTTTATTAAGAAGCTTCGATTTTACGGCTACAAATCAAACAATTACTACTCTGTAGTACTTGCTGTGCAGTATCTCATACTAACCATAACCATTGCCCTGCTGAGAATTGGTCCTTGATAGGCTAGGACACTACACATCTAGCACTACAGAATCTGTGTCTGTATACGCTGCAGTGGGCAGACCCATACAGGCACAATTTGTTTAATTTTAGGCAGTAAAAACAGAGTTTACAAGCACTCTTAATAAAATAAAGTACATAAAAGCAAATAGATACACAGGTATGTTATATACTTGGTAAAATCTAGGAACCTTTTATATTCCTTTAATGAAACTGTAGTCTATGGGTTAGTTTATGTATCATGATAGTAAATGAACACACGCATTTTATATATATGCCTACCATATATATTAAATGATTGATATGGTGAACTATCTACTCATAAAAAGGTCCACAACACAAGTGGAGATCCCGCTCCACGCTGATGATAACCAGCAAGCTTGAAATAGCTGTACGTGGATAGGATTCCCGGCTTGTGTATAATACAACCTTGGCTTTGCATAAAGGCTGTGTAATGCAGCGGGCATAAGCTTAAAGGAAGCCATGTTTAAAATGTTTATGGATTGAAGAACGAAGCATCTGTGGGCATATTTGCATGTCCCTGCTCAGCTTCCCAGAGTGCAGTGTAACTGTATATTATTGCTAAATCATTAAAAACACTCCCCTTCACACAAGTCTACAGAACAACACAAGCTGCACCAATTGGTATATAGTCTAAAAGAAAGCATACATCACTATTTCATACAATTTATACAGAAATTAGGTGGTAAAAAAAATAAAAAATAAATCACAGCAAAATCTTATTTTGGAACTGGATTGTCACATGAATAGTTTCTTAGTATCACACTGCCACCTGCTGGACACTTTCATCCATAGCACACCCTCTTACCTTTGCTGGTGGGACTTTGCCGGCTGCGGTGATCTGTCCGGTGAAAAACCTTCCAAAGTTATTGGCTGCCATTACAACCGCCTTATACCTGCAAGACAAAATATAACGTTGTTACCATAACACACACAAGCTAATTAACATTTAAAATATTGGGAAAAATTTATATTCTTCTATCAGTTTGTATATTTTTGTTGAAGACAAAGCTACCCATTATATTAGGGGCAAGAGGCTTCTCTAAAGGATAATCATCACCTCCGTTAAAATATATAATGTACCATTATAACCAATCTATGATTATTTGCCACCTAAATGAACTCTAAACTCACAAATATGGCTCTGCAAATGTGAATTTTCTCCATTTTATAATTGTTTTATCATTGGTGCAGTGCTGAACCTCTCCAGTGTAATTATCTTAATGTTGCCTCTACTTTAGCAGCACCAGCAGATATACGAAGCTTATGGGGAGAAAAGCTAAAAGCTCTCAGGTCCTTACAGTACCATAAGTAACAAACGCGTTCTAAATGTTTATATACCCGCCTCACCGCAATAATACTTTTTTCCTTGAGAAAATCGAAGGAATACACTGGCATTTTAAGTAAGGATCTTATGGTTTTTCCTCTTTTCTGAACCTGAAGAGTCAAATAAACTGAAGTCTCCCAATATAATGGTTAATGGTCAATATTACTTTTTACTTTCTAAAAATACAATTATTTCCATTATATTTAGCTCACCAAAAAAAGAAAAAAAAGAAAAAAAAAAGGACAGTAGGTGGCTAGTTAAGACATACCCCGATTTATTAAGCAGCTCATCTGAAGCACAATATAGATTTGGCTATCAGGTATTAATATTTTTTATATTTATTGAATGAAATGTGCATTAAATTAAAAACATTTTAATGAAATGGAGAGGAGCAACTTGCTTCACCCCATGCACAGTCTAATAGTGCAGTCAAAAAGATGCAGAAATCCAGTATATACTATTGTAGTTTCATTAATCCATCTTTAATGCAAATGCTCACACTAAAAACACCCTTTTTTTTTTTTATAACTCCACCATTCTCACATCCAATAACGCTTACCAGACCATAAGCAGAGAAGCATGGACCCTTTGCCTAGCCTTAAAAGTATTTAATTGTAGGTCATTTAATTATTATATTTGATTGACTGTAAGACAGTTAAAACATTATTCTGCCACTTTTCCAGTTTGAGAAGTGAAAAGTCCAGTTGCACAGGATACTGTAGTAATGTGGCTCTCGGTCTTCTGATGTGGGACCGGCAGGTTACTTTCCAAGACTCATCAGGACTTTTTTTTGCCATACAGAAGATTTTAAACCCTGGTATTTTGTGTAACATACTACATTTTCATATAGTTCCAAGTTCATTTGTACAGAGTACATTTTACCTGCAGATTAGCTCCTCGATAATCTATCTAGTAATATGACTAAGGGTAGTGGTATGTAACAAGTGTCAGGATCTCTTCATGCCTCTGTCTGCAAGGACAAGTACATTAAAAAGCTATATGGAAGGTTCCCGGGTTTAAATAAAATAAATACACTACCTAAGAGTTTATTTGCCTTTTTAAACATTTTATTAACAAGTGCTTAAAAGGGCCATTTAAGTCAGGACAATTTGGACCATGTCCCAGTAAAGATTTTCTAAAGCATGTAAAAAATATTTTTGGGGAAATACGTGCGTTTTTCACTGAGAATTCGATAAAGTAATGTCTGTGTTTACATGAGTCACCGACATGCCCCCAGGAACACGCTAGGGATCTATATAGTGAGCAATAGAAAAGCAGAGGTTAACCCTCATCACATCTATCTGTGCAGCGTATGGCATGATGGAATCACCTAAACAGGTCAGTTTTGAGGGCATATCCGAGTCGGTCTGTTTCTAAACACAGTCTATCCTACTCGATTATTAGCAGACTTAAAACTTAATTTATTAGTGCAGATTAGTGTAAATGAAAAAAAAAAAAAAAAGATTATTTTAACATATAATTTTGTGCTCTCTCACACCATAAAGATCACTTACAGTGAGGTAAATGGCCATTTAACAGCTCTGTTACTCTCGGAAATCTTCCAAATAGTACCTATAAAGGTCCAGCCCCCTTAACTTAAGCACACAGTGAAATTGGCTAGTACATAGAGTACCAATAGAAACAGACAGCAGCATTTCACAATATGCTGTTGAGAAGCAGAGACACTGATTGGTTAGTACATCAAGTACTACAAAGGCACTGTGTGCATGCGTTACAGGGGGCAAACCTTTGTTGGGACTATTTAGAAGATCTCAGTAATAACAGAGCTGTTATGCACTTGTTAATAAAATTATGTTTAGATATGCAAACATCCACTTAGGTACTTTGTTTTAAATATTAAAAACAGGGACCATTCCACATCCCTTTAAGACTGTGACGCACTGCTGTGGTAGTACTATTACGGACCATATGAAGATAACAGCATTTTTACCCTGCAATGTTTGCCATGGAGCTTAGAGCATCGTATCCCTGAGCGATTGTGACACGTGGCACCTGGTCCATCGCCAACACAGTAGTTTGTTTCTCAGAAAGCTTGTTCAGCAGGTCAGGATTTTGTGCAGGGTAAATAAAGCTGATGAGAGTAGAGGATGGTTTGAAGAAGTCCACTTCATGCACGCCAAGCAAGGGGTTCAGCATTGGTGCACGGACCTAGGGAATCAAATGAAAGGTCTCAAAACGGTGACACGAACAAGTACTGTGGCAACTATCACACTGTGGCATGCAATGAAATCTATTAATAAAACAATATATATTATATTCCCTTTAAGTTATACCACTATTTAAGATATGCGGATATGCTGAATTGACCACCATCAAAAAATATGTTTTTATGTTCCGGCCTTGCATCCCTGCTAATGTTATATTATGTACTACAACATGCGACTTTTTTTTACCATATAACAGTGGCCTTTTTAAAAAAAAGTGACAGTGCAGTGGTCCCAATTATTGCAAAAATGAAAAGTATACAAATATAACTACAACTGGTTATTAAACATTTTGAGTGGAAGTGTGCAATGACCAGGCTTGGAAGTTTGATGTTTTAAAGTCGAACCAAAAAGGTCCCATTAAATCAAATGAAAAGCACATAAAAACATAACTTAAGACAAATGTCTATCTGTTTTAAGGCAGTTATATGTTGAAGTTTTATGTATAAATTAACCTAAGCACATTTCACCCCACGTTGCTTATCTTAATTGCTGCTGATAAATCCATCATCTTAGAGGGAGGATCTTTCAGTAAATTTATACAAACTAACAATAACTTCTATATGGGGACCTTTTCTGTGCCACTAAAACTAAAATTATCTTTACAGGTTCTCCCTTTCTGTCCAACTCCCCTCATCTAAGACCAATACTTAACTTTCACAGTGGGAAGTCACAAAGAAGAGTATGCTCCGTTGGATAAACAATAACCAGAGACATTTAATAATTTAAAAAATGTATATCAACTGGGGCCATGCTCCTCCTCTGTCACGCCGCCCACCCGGAGAGTTATTGATTGGTCATAGACAATTAACCATTCTTTATAGATACATTATCTTTAAAAAACCTATCACTATTTAATATTATCCTCACATTTTTTGACCACCATCAATGACAAATTATATTTATGTGTACTTTTCACTACTGAAATAAACAGGACCAAGTATTAGGTCTATAAATAGAGGCAGGGGCCTGAATAAAGCAACAATTGTGGTATTCTGGGCAAAAAAACACAACCGACCAATATTTAAACTAATAAATGAAGCACCTCTCTGATATAAGGAGAAAACAGATGGCCATACAAATTATTAATGCCAGTGCTTGTGTATATTGCTCAGCTTTTGTCAGATTTGTTAATTATTTTCTATTTTCTTGGTCAAATTATTATTATATTTTAGCCAAGAATGTATCATCTGCTTTGCAATTGATCCCAGGACAGGTTGTAAATTGTTATTTAAAAAGGGTCACACCATCTAAATGAAAACCTTTAAAAATCATTTGGTTACATTTCAGTGAAATTACTGCTTGGCTCATTGAGCTTTTTCTTCTGCTAACTCCATGTTCTTGTTCCTTGAAGTGTTCTTTTACTAGTACCGTACGAGGCAAATTACGTTCTTGTTTATGAGCCCTGTGGTACTGGTGAGTAGTTCAAAAAATGTCCCACTGGAAATCTGAAGCATTGCCGTTAAAGTAGAAGACCTTTTAATTTCGGTTATGGTTTGTGAAGATCCTCAATTTAGGATTTCTCTCCCGGCTTCCAGGAAAACAAAGTTGATAGCTCTCTCTCTCTCTGGTTCTACAATCAAACACACTGTCTGAACCTGTGCTAAAGTCTCTCCACTATCCGTGGGTCTCTTCTCTCACACTCTCTCTCTCTCTGGATCTACAATCAAACACACTGTCTGAACCTGTGCTAATGTCTCTCCACTATCTGTGGGTCTCTTCTCTCACACTCTCTCTCTCTGGATCTGCAATCAAACACACTGTCTGAACCTGTGCTAAAGGTATCTAAAGACACTTTGGAGCCATTTCAACTTGTACTATATGTAATATTATCAATATTTGTATGAATGTTTCTGTGATATAATATTTGATGAGATAGAAACTTTTACTAAGCAAATCCATACCTTTGGATTGTCTGAAACCCCCCTTACCTTGCCTGCTCCCCCACCCCAAAGCCTGGTTTTATTGCTTCTTATCTGTGAATTAACATTTAACAAATGTGGCTCAGCCATTCTAGTTTACAATGTGCTCAAAAACATAACATGTGGCCTGTTGGTGATAACTGGAGAAAAACAGAGAATGCAAAGATTTCTAAACCCAGATGGTCTCAAGTCGATTTTTTTGATTTCCTTATCCTAGAAAATTTCAGAGCAACAAAAGAACAATAATAAAAAAAAAACACTTAAATTGAAACAAAGACGTTAAGATTCTTACTTTGACAACCAGGTCTGAAGCCAACACTTCCTTGGTCCCCTGAATTTTGGCCCCAGCCTCTTTGTATTGGTCATCTGAGAACTTGGACGCTTCACCAGCACCTGACTCCACCACAACATTGAATCCTTGTTTAACAAGAGCTTGCACTCCAGCTGGGGATAGGGCCACACGCTTCTCATTCTGGAAAATCTCCTTTGGGACTCCCACGGTCAGTTGTTTGTATGGGATTCCTGGAAAGACAGAAACCAGCAAGAAATTAAAACTGCATACTCCGGTCAGACACTACACACTGCATACAGTTTACCAGGCAAAATACTGGTTTCCAAATACAATGTTTCCAAACAATTTAACTTCAGTGATAAAAATCATGTTTTTTACCTGTTGAGAATATGTTTTATTATTGTGGTTTATGGATCCTGGATAACCCTTTTAATTACAAGGGAAGGGCTTTTGGATTCCATTGAAGCCATTTTGGTGTTCTGTGGTGACCCAATACTTTTGGAACCTAAATAGGGATCCGTAGCTTAAATGGGTTTTGAAACACAGTTCTAGAGCAGTTTGGTAAATATTGGTTCCTCTCAGACTGTGAACATCAGTGTTATTCTGCATGCATGTGGAGAACTAGTTATTTCAACTAATTATGAAAGACATGGTGCATCCCATTAACACAGGATTTTTTTCTGAGTCTACGGACATCTAAGCATTTTCAGCCTTATTAAATTGCGATTCGACCAATTGAATAGGGCTCTATATGAGCACAAAGCATATTATTTTTACAGAAGTTTTTATAGTTAGTGAACTTCTACCCAAATCAAGGTCTTCACTAACTAAAAACTTCTGTAAAAAATATACTCTGTGCTTATATATAGAGCCCTATTTAATTGGCCGAATCGCAATTTAATAAGGCTATTTACGTTTCAATCCATGATTAATTATTAATCATATAGAAAAATTAAGCAGAGGGGAAAATAAGGACCTCTCGCCTATAATTGACAAAGGACAAGCTGATAAAAAGACATCTGTGGAAGTCACACATTTGCATTTAAAATGAGCAGACTTCAATCGTCCCAAGCAGTTTAATTTTCATTGCAAGATAAAATTGACATTTTGTTTAAATAAAAAAACATAACATTTTACAACTATTAAAAGTCAGGAGTTGTCTGGACAAGCTATTTATTGCCCCTAGTGCCATGAATTTGTCTGCATCTGACATCTTAATTATTATAAATTAACAAAAAATGTAAGTTTTGGAAACTTGTTACTTTAATTTAAAAAAAAAAATCCACTTCTAACAAAACAGATTACTGAAGTTTTATATATAAATGACACAAGATCAATCTGAGAAAAGAAAAAAAAAAAAAAAAGAAATTATTGCATAGTATAACCTTAAAGTCATTTAACAGGACGACAAACTCAACCTTGGAAAAACGAGCCCATTTTAGCTTGCACGACATTGGGAGATCTACACACACACACACACACACACAAATATGCTGTATAGACACTTCAAATTGGGTGTTAGCAACAATTTGGCTAAATACCTAGAACAATTTATTGCTGCACATTATAGTATGAAATTAATTTTAAAAAGATATCTGATCTGGTCTCTCTCTCCTATGGCTGTCATTAATTACCCCAGTGCAGAGAAAATTAACTGGAAACTCATGTCCTGCTGGTTGCACCAGCATAATAATAAAAGGTTGTATTAAAGTGTCTGAGCTTAATGTTATTTATACCAACTGGGCATTAACCATGTCGGGTAAAACACTATTCGGAACAGTAACTTCTGTCTAAAGAAAATGACCTTGACTTTTGCTGTTTTTAAACAACCAACAGTAAATACCCTTATTTACAGGCAATATTTATATTTCAAACCTTTCAAATATAATACACATATAAAATAAATCACTATAATATTCAATAGAATGGCAAACTTCCTTTAAAAAAAAAAAAATATGTAAAATTGTCCTCTTCAGTACCTAGTGAAAGTCAAGTTGATCCGCCCACCAGCAACAAAGTTTAATCATCAACTTACTGGCTTATCAAGATTTTTCACTTGTAAACTGTAGAGTTTTTCTGACACGTGAGTTCTGCGTGCCTCAAGGTTACCTGGTTTTGGCTGGAACGGTTTTGGCTCCAGCCAGATTTTACCACCTGACAGATGAACAGTTTAGTTATGCGACAAGATATTCTTGCAAGCAAGACATAAGGAAATTATTACCAGAAATGTCCTGCTGCAATTGTTTATGTATAAATAGATAAGAAAAAATGGCTCAGTTAGATTAGAATTATTATTATTATATTGAGTAGGAAAATATACGTTTTGACAGCAGAGGGCAGTATTACAACAGACTTAATGGCAAGGAATTGGGTACGCTATATGCTTCAGTGGGATCTGCCTTTTTAGGGCTCGATCACATGGAGGAGCATCCATCCGTAAATATATTAGGGAGCTACGGAGCCATTAAATACCACCCTCGGCAAATCATTACATAATGTATGGTGTCTGCCGCTATAGATTTGTTCTGAAGTGCGATCACATTTCACCTAATGAGTGAATGAATATCCTATATGTTTTCGGACGGCTATGTTCCTATGGGAAAATGTATTGACATTGCACCGTAAAAGTTACTGATCATGCTTACGTCTACTTTGAATTTACATGTATGGAGCCTTCCAACTCCCACAAGTGCAGAGAAAAGCCTTACGTGACACTTAAAGGGCCATTTAACTCACTGTGAGTGCTCTTAATTATCTATTTATTTATTTTTTATTTAATTATACTAATAAAAGATAATTAAAAAAAATCTAAAGTTTTAAATCTATGTTTACATACAAGTATATCCTGCCAACTAGCTGCTGCATGAGTTATAACAGATAGTGGCGTGCAGCGCAAAGTGAAGGAATAAGGCTATGATTAACAGGACAGCTTTCCCCTGACCAGTTATCCCATAGCTTTCCTGTTTAGGAGAGTCTAGTATTTCATGCCTGCACATATAGATGTGTTAAGAGTTATTTTATATTTGTTTGTTTGACGATTATAGTCTGTTCCCTTCAAACTTAAAATATAAGAGGTATGACAAAGCCTTATAATGGACTTGAAAGGGAGATTCCCCCCTGCAACCTGATTGGTTGTAGTAATGCAGTAGCATGCGGGCAGTCAGTTACAAATATAAACATAGATTTTATTTGTCTGTGAAAAATGCATGCATTTAAAAAATTGAAAAAAGTATTTCAACATGCTTTTATGAGATCTTCTCAGTGATGTGGTGAAAATTGCAAAAAAAGAATACCTAAGAAGCATTTCTAAGGACATTCAAGACTAAACTTCCTGAAGCACAAAAGAAGCCTTTTTATTCTTTAACACAGCCCTACGAAACAATACAAATGAACAATAGATGGTAATGACAAATCCTGCTTACGAAATTAAACATGGCTGCCAATCTAAAGCGAAGGGACACCCGCCACCAATCCATCTGTGTATTCCTTGCCATTTAATACAATGGAATAAAATTAGAAATGAGCATATAATAATATGAAATTACTGTAATGCGAAATTTGCAAGAAGGAGTAACTACATCAATGTCTGAATTGGAAACACATAGCTACATAGACAATGACGCAATTATTACACATTGTAATTATCTTTTCTGGAGCTACTACAGGAGATGTTACTGGTCCTGATCTCTTCACTGTAATGTTAACCAGCCTGTGGGGGCCATGTAATCGCTACTTATATCCTCCCATTGCCATTTTTTTTAAGTCATAAGGCTGTTCCTTCTGGAATCATGTAATGAAGCCTTTAGTTTATGTGGATACAAAAGGTAGTAAGAGACACTAAATGCAGAGTGCTTCTTTCTGCACTATGGCAATGTGGCAGCTACAACTTCCATTGCTTTCAAGAGAACTAATGTAAATCTAATTAGTTTAGAGGAAACATTCTGCACACAGGACCTACTCACAAAAGAAAATATATAGTATAGAATGATAACATACAAAACATAATATGTAAAAGGTTGTATATTATAACTTTTACTTTTTAGAAACATGTTGCCAGTTATTAAGTTCAGTTATTCATATATACTAGCAACTTGCCCGTCAAAAAATGACGGTAAGAAAATTGTAAAGCAGGTAATGCTGTTCGACACACAATGTAAGGCTTTTAGTCCTCGGAGTACCTTCGGCGCTCATTGCAAGCCTCTCCCCTATTATTTATTTAACTTTTTCATATATAACTTTTTTTTTAATAATAATTAATAAAATAATAAATCAATATACTTTACCTATTTGTAATTAATATATCTAGCAATCAATATGCTGAAGAGCTAACAATCGCTGTTGTTTTTTCCTGCAGCATATAATGTACATTTGGACTGTGGGTGATCTGATGTGTAAATGTCAGCAAGGTTGCAAGTGTGCTGTATAAATAGGCTGCGTGCGCGAGGCCAAACCGTTTGTTTAGTTGTGTAAAGTAGCATTTTAGAATGGTAATGTTGATATCAGTGTTGTAAAATGGCGGCGAGTGTGTATGTGTTACGCGGGTCTCAAGCATTTTCCGTCCCTCCTAATAGTGTATTTTGTACCTCGTACGTTCCTGGGTAAAAGTCGTACGTGCCTTGCTGTGTTTTGCGTGCTTAGGTGTCGTGTAGCCTGGTTTTGGGTTTTTTGGCGGCCATTTTTTCTCTTGCTTCAGCGGTTTTCAAGTGGCGAAACTCTGCAAATTCGACTTTCATTTGCGTGCAACGTCACTCCCAGACGTCCTTGCTGTCCCCCCGTGCTGTGCGTGATGTTTTTTGTATGTTTTTTTTTGTATATTTCGATGTGCACGGTTCGGCCCTTAACTTCGTATTTTTTGTGGGTCGATTTTTTTCTCTCTGCAAGTGGCGGTTTCCTTTTCAAAATGTTACGGGCCGTAATTTTTGCAGGCTATTTTTTTTAAAGTGCTACGGGTCTTGCACTGTGAATTTTGTATTTGAGCTTTCTGTTGATCTGTAGCCCGGCAGGTCGTAGGTATGGTGCTTAAGTCGTACAGCGCTCATCTCCACCAGCACTGCGAGCGCCTTTGGCGCTCCCTGCCTAAATTGTACGGGGTCATAGGGATGAGCACCTACGGCGCTCTTCTCCACCAGCGCAAGGAGTGCCTTTGGCGCTCCTTTCCTGGCCGCAATTGCGACCCTGGCTTTGCGAGCCCGCAGTTTTAACATTGCGTTAGCAACGTTTTTTGGCAAGCCTGCGCTGCTGAGAACTATATAGGGGAGACATTAGTTGTCAAACTACGAATTGTCGTCACGCTTTGCAAAGGGGCCGCAGTTGCAGAGGTGGAGGCGCCTCACAAGCGGTTACAAACACACACACAAGCGGCACTTTAACAAAATAGATCTAACACAGAAAAAATGGCAGCCGAAAAAAAAACGAGGCTACACGATCCTAAAGCCGCAAAACACCGCCAAGCAGAGACGGATTTTCAAAAAAGCTGTACGAGGTACAAGATACACTTTTAGCAAGGACGCCAAATCATCCACACCCGCGTACCACATACACATTCGCACCATTTTACAACACTAACTTACACAATGCGGAAGTACACAGCTACACTAACGTCTTTCTCTCGCAAACGCAGCATATTTACACTACACACATTGCTGACACACCTCAGCTCCACAACACTGCAAACCTACATTGTATGCTGCAGGAACATCAAAACAGATTGTCAGCTCTTCAGCACAATGCTTCCTGCATATATTAATTACAAATAGGTAAAGTCTATTAATTTATTAATAATTTCATTGGCATACAAAAATACATATACACAAAAAAAAAAAAAAAAAACAGTATCGTAATAAACACAAAAGATATTCACTGCGCGCCTCACAACGAGCGCCAACGCTGCTCATAGCACACAAAACTACACCAGGGGACAGCCTTGCAATAAGCGCAAAAAGCAGATCAGCGCCGACCTTACAATGACAGCAAAAGCACCTCTAATTAAAAAAAAAACATCCAACAGCCTCGCAGTGAGCGCCAAAGGCGCTGAGGGCGCTCAGGCCAAGCCTTGCAATGAGAGCTGAAGGTCCTCAGGGTAAAAAACAGTTTACATTATGTCTCAAAAAGCATTCCCTGCCCGTCATTTTTTGACAGGCAATTCGCTAGTGTATATATATGTATGTATTTAAAAAAACACAGTGGCTCTAGCGCAATTATGTTTGGCCACTAAAACAGACCTGATTGTTTGTAAATCATTCTTGAGGTATGAGCATGGTTCCTGAATCTCCATTATGCAAAACTGTGACACCCTATGTTAATTTTAAGTTAACGTTTTGGTGTGGGGGCAGTTATCTAAATGAATGTCACCATAAATAATAAGCACATTAATATGAATGAACTATACATCAGTATAATTAGACATAGACCATGCTAAATATATCAGGATTGTTTTCCTTTAGTAAAAATGGCAGGTGCAATGTATAGACCGTTCTAATGCGCAGTCAGAAGGACTCAAAATACAACTTAATATTCGGGTGACACAAACAAAGAAAAGAAAGAAACCAATTTTTTAACACTTTCGGGGCATATACAGACTATTTTCTTTTCAGAAGAGTGCAAGTAGGAATTTTTAGAATAACTAAAAAGTTAGAAGTCTCTGGCTCTCTGGTTTATATATAAAAAAATAGATTTTCTACTGGAATGATCATTCAAATAAAGCAAATTAAGAAAATATTTGATTGCCTTTACCATTAAAACATTATGGAGGAGCTTTTTGCAATCCTCTGTCCCTGAAATCAGCAGAACCTTAACTTTCTATAGATTCATCTTTTAAATAATCTAGGGTGAACTCCTGGAGAGCCACATACAGGCCAGGATTTGAGTAAATCCCTGCTGCGTACAAGCAAGACTATCGCATCTTTAGTCACCACGATTGACTCACCTGCATACAGAAAGGAAATCCTCAAATCTAGGCCTTTGTATGGCCTTCCAGGACTGAACTTGCCTACCCCAGATCTAGAAAACCTACCAAAATAATTACGTAAACACTGGGATTGTTAAGGAGGGCTTTGGCAATATTGTTATTTTTAAAAACTGTCATAATGAAGTGACGTAATTGTATGATCGCCATTGGAACATGCCAATGTCAAAGTAACATGCATTATGTGTCCATGTATAAACGACAGACGCAAGGAGCAGAATTTACCTGACTTCACTGGCTGCTGGCACCAGAGCATTTGGTGAGTGCGAAACATTCGCAAGCATGGTGTCTTCACGGTCTGCGCCTTGAGGGAAGTCAGACTGCTGAACAGTGGACTTGAGCAGCTCACAGCTACGGATCTCAGGAGGCCCGCCATTATGTCTTATTCTTGGCTGACAGGTAAAATTGGTCAGTTCCTGCAGACAAAGACAAAAACAATGTAAACCAAAAAGGCATTTATACGTTACATCATTGATAAAAAGATTGGATTAACATGCTTGCAGTCTTACCACTATAATTTTATATATATATATATATATATATATATATATATATATATATATATATATATATATATATATATATATATATATATATATATATATATACATACTATTATGACATTCTTCTTCCAACATGGAGAATAATGAGTGTGTTCAGACTCTAGGGAGTAATTACCCTAATCAACTTATTTACTCCCTTGGGATTTGCATGCGCTTATTCTTCTCAATGTCAGGCTTTAGACTAAAAACAATGCAGGCAGACCCCATGAAGTAACTATTAGCAATCATCATGAAGAGTGAAAGAACACAACAAGCTTGTTGGGTGGATTGGAGGGGCTGCTTTACAGGTAAAACATTACAAACTTCAATGCAAATTCACTGTAAGAAAATCCAATTGATATGTGAAACTTGGCTGTGACCCACTGATCTAATGAACAAGTCAAACTAGTGAGGACCCAGCAGTAGATTTCAAGGATGAGGGTTTTTTGTATATAGTCAGGTTACATTTTCGCATGAACAGATTTAAATGTGAGCAGCAAAGATCAATTAAATGTATATGGAAGATTCCCTATTTTTACCTTTTACTAATCTAACATATAATCTACCATACATTACATGGAATCATTCTATAAACATCAATTAAAAAAAAAAAAAAAAAAAAAAAATTGGATTCCACATCCCCAGAGCTGCTTACAAAATGCACCTGGTACTAACAAATAGAAAAACTGCATTCAAGTACATTTTTTAACCCTATGCCAACTTTCAAGCTAACCGCAGCACAGTGCAGAAATCCTGCCGGAGCAGCTTCCTTCATTGGTGGGAACAATAGACTGCAGCAAAGCATCACGGGACGTGTAGAGACTGAATCCCCATACTTGCTACAATGTTGTAGCTTCCTCTGATTGGCCAAAACAAATTATGAATTTTATGGCATTTTAGCTTGGATTTTCAGGGCCATTCTCTCTTGAAAATCATATGCCAGAAAACTTCAGGATAAGTTTATTAAATGTTTATTTTTGGATTTTCACATGCATAAAATTGTTTGCACACACTACTAATTCTCCTCTATCAGATGCATTCAAAACCCATGAAACTTTTATATACCTATAAATCAAAGTTTCATATCAAGGATGGGATTACACTTAGTTTTCGCGCAACTATACAACACATAAAGAGCCATTATTACCCGACCTATATTTTGACCATTTCATTAAAAAATAATAATAATAAATCTGACGGGGAGGGAGCACATTTATCAGGCCTGTGAACCTCCAATGCTTTAGCCGGGGCAAGACTTTGAAGCAGTGCGAAGAATTGGCTCATTCACTATGGAAGTGACCTACTTTGGCAATTATCTTGCATTGAACAGTAACTGCTGAAGAATTATTATTTTACTTGGGTTTCTGGGGGGAAAATATTCTAATATTGTTTTGTAACATAATTACTTGCCAAATGAGCCACAATTGTGTTTAATATTTAGAAATGAACATTAGAATAAAAATATATTTTAAAACCTACCTCTGCGTGAAAAAAAAAAAAAACACGGTTTAAAACTTCCTTAAATTACAGGAAATAAACAAGATATACTGTATATACTTGACAGACCAGTATGACATATACAGCTATAGAGCTGTTACAAGTTTGTATCAGTTTATTTGGCTCTGACACACTTGAAAATCCATTTTCCTTGTTATTTAGCAACAGCTGCAATTTAGTCAGACCTTGAAGAATTCTTCCATCAGCAAAGCTGCAATGCCCAGCTATTTTGAGAGTTACATAGACACAAATGCATGTGATCCATACGTCATTCCCGACACGAGGAGGACACAGGGCGGTTTTTTAGTCTCATATTTACTATAGACAGCAGCGTCTATTGGATGAAAAAGTGAATTAAATTACATATTCTTACAAAAGATTCATACTTTGATTTGCCTGACTCTCCGTGAACTGGTGGTCAGTAACACACCACGCACATACTTATGTCCATGGTTATGCTGATCCACTTGGTATTCATGGCAGAGATACAGAAGTGGATTTCCAGGTCCTTACCCAGTGGGCCACAACATACTGTTACAGACTGAACCCTGCATGGCTTCAGGGGGGTGTGACCTCTTGGTTCCCTTACTGGAATCGAACCCAGATTGCAGCGGTAAAAAGCACTGAATCCTAATCACTGGACCACCAAGGAACCCATATCATACTTAGTGTCAGCTAAATGATTATCCAGCTAGGGAATAAAATATGTATAAGTGTTAAGTATAAACTGTATCAAAACCACTTCGCTTTACTTTGAAGCCACACTGCCTTGTTAATCCATTCAACATCTAAGGAGATAGCTGGATGCATTCTCCAGCCCCAAGCTGTATCTGTAACCCAAAACTTTCTACAATACATTTAAAGATTGCATATTAAACCTGATACTAATACTCTGTGTTCTATTCTGATATAAAAAAATGAGTTGTCTAGTGTAGAAAACCTATATTATAGTGATATTATAGGGTGGGATGATTTTCTCCTTACCAGTCCTGACAAATTACAGCAAACCTTGTGAATTTCTCAAATGCAACAACCTTAAAATACAAATATTCATATAAAAAAAAACAACTAATAACATGATTGCCTTGTTAATTAACACTTTCTCTTATGTTCATTCACACTAGGAAGTACGAGACTACAGAACCCATTAAAAGGGTTAGTCTGAAATCCCCTTTAACCTGCTAGTATCTGACGTGTTACCCACAATACACACACATCATATAGCAGCAACAAAATATTAGCATATTTGTTCATTTTCTTAAAAACATAACGATCTATTATTTAAAGGGATATGTAAAGGTAAGTGAGCTGGATTATAAATGCATCTAAAGAGGAGAATTGCTAGTGCATGAAAAAAAAAAAAAACATTTAAACAGCTTGAAGTTCGCAAAATATCTTTTCATTTGAAACTTAGGGTTAACACCCTCCAAACCCAGGCTAAATTGATATACAAAATTTAAAAATTGTCTTGGCCAATCAAGAGGAAGTAAAGACTGAAACATTTGTATCACGATCGGGCAGTTGCGGTCTGTTTTTTCTCTCTGCCTGTCTGCTTATGGGCAACTTCAGCTGTGACCCCAGCAACCATCATTTCCTTTAGTGGTCACACATTGTACCCTGCGGGGTACACTTTATGTAAGCTTCCTAGGGGCCTGCACATCCACATATCAGTCTAGCATGTAAATATGTAAGTACATTAAAAAAAATTATATCAGTAGCTGTTTATTCGGAAACATTTGAAACCCAGGAAACTTACATATCCCTTTAAGTTTGATTTAAAATGTATGGATTTTAATTATACATATTGAAAATAAGATTGATTCAAATAAAAACTCATGAGAAACACAATGGGGCATTTACGAAAACTAGATTGATACGAAAGAGAACATGGAAGGATTCTATATAGTAAGGTCAGAAAAGATAAATCATAAAAACATATATTTGACTGCAGACCACAAAAAGACCTGCCTATCCTGTCAATACCATCTACCAAATGCATTGCTTAATTCTTGCATGCTTAAAACGCATTTACTGTGCTTGACACTATATAAAGTATCTGAATTACGTTTTCCCTGCTTTTAGTCAGACTCAAAGTTGATTTAGAGACAAAAATACATTTTGGTGTCTCTGCTGGACACTGGAGGCATCAAAGATACATCGGTGGAAGGTATGTTTGGGAGAGGAGTATTTACATTTGTGGAGAAGAATGTGCATTAAAAAAAATCCTAGGGTAAACTGACATTGAAGTTTGCTATTCTAAATTGTTAGTCTGATTCACCCACAAAAAATGAAGGTTAATATCTTTAAAATGAGTCTCCATAATCCAAGTTTACATTTTTTTTTTTTTATGTCAATGACTTTCACGGCTGCTAATATTGTTAGCTTGCTGCATACTTGACAAACTGTCTTTTTTCGTGAACTGCGGTGGTCTTATAATATTTATTTCACCTTTAGTATTTTAATGCTATAATCTCTGTGCTATGCTTATTAGTAATAAATGGTTCACATTTGAAGCATCTAAAAGGGTCACGTCTGAAGCACACAGCAGCAAGCAGGACAAGTGATGGCAAAATGTGATAAGATAAATCTTATCAGTGCTAAGATAAAAGCAAAACTCACTGTGTGAAACAGATTGTATTGTATACCTATCCTCGGACAGCTCAGCAGACAGCTTCTGAATGCTTCTAAGTAAATATGAAAGAACCATTTCATGTTTCTTAATATGAGTCTTTAGTCAGAAGCTGACAGAAAATACCAAAGTATCCCTAGAAATGAGTAATAAAATAGACTAAAGAGAAACAAAAATGTGGTTACATGTATTTGACCTGTATTGTTTACACCAGCATTAGCTGCGGGCACCTTCTAGGTAGCATTAGCTGCGGGCACCTTCTAGGTAGCATTAGCTGCGGTAGCATTAGCTGCGGGCACCTTCTAGGTAGCATTAGCTGCGGTAGCATTTGCTGCGGGCACCTTCTAGGTAGCATTAGCTGCGGTAGCATTTGCTGCGGGCACCTTCTAGGTAGCATTAGCTGCGGTAGCATTTGCTGCGGGCACCTTCTAGGTAGCATTAGCTGCGGTAGCATTTGCTGCGGGCACCTTCTAGGTAGCAATAGCTGCGGGCACCTTCCAGGTAGCAATAGCTGCGGGCACCTTCCAGGTAGCAATAGCTGCGGGCACCTTCCAGGTAGCAATAGCTGCGGGCACCTTCCAGGTAGCAATAGCTGCGGGCACCTTCTAGGTAGCAATAGCTGCGGGCACCTTCTAGGTAGCAATAGCTGCGGGCACCTTCTAGGTAGCAATAGCTGCGGGCACCTTCTAGGTAGCAATAGCCGCGGGCACCTTCCAGGTAGCAATAGCCGCGGGCACCTTCCAGGTAGCAATAGCCGCGGGCACCTTCCAGGTAGCAATAGCCGCGGGCACCTTCCAGGTAGCAATAGCCGCGGGCACCTTCCAGGTAGCAATAGCCGCCGGCACCTTCCAGGTAGCAATAGCCGCCGGCACCTTCTAGGTAGCAATAGCCGCGGGCACCTTCTAGGTAGCAATAGCCGCGGGCACCTTCTAGGTAGCCTTAGCTGCGGGCACCTTCTAGGTAGCCATCGTAACATTAAAAGAAACTTCTTCCATGAACAGGAAAATGTGACCTAAATAACAACTTAAAAGGTTTACTTTTCTATAATGATCACTCATGACAAAAATGATATAGTACAAAAAGGTACATTTTATAAAAGCAGAGAAACTTGCCAAAAAAAAAATATATATTATACTTTTCCTATGTGAAAAAATTGGTGAGGCCCTCATGAAATGTGTAACTATTCAGGAGGCACTGACTTTAGTTAATTTAATTTATTTACGGTGTAGAATTTAAAACTTTCTCTGGTAACGGGCAAAAAAAACCAAATACTTGCATCTAAGTACTATTAATTACCATTACTTTGTCAATAGAGCTGAAAACTGAAGTTTGGAATAGTTGTAAATGTCTCATAATATAGATTAAGTAAAAAAAAATGAACATTACATGAAATTTTTTTTTATTTATTATTATGCCTGGAGAATCAGTGTTTATCCCTTCAGAACAACTCCCTTACATGTCTGAAACATCCCCTTTGCTTTAACTAAACATGTAAGCTTGAGATCAGGGGGCCCAAGCCTATCAAATGCCTTGGATAATATGTATTTTCTGGACAGTTAGTCAGGTCAGGGCCCTCAAGTCTTCTTGTATCTGTATGTTTAAGTTTGTTTAAGAGATTATTATGGCTATACAATGTTGTCATAAACCCTCTAACGTTTGACATGACTGCATGAAAGCAGATATAAATGCGAATAGATAAGGGGAGTCCACACCTTCACTTCCTCCAACACGTTCCTGTCTACTACAGTAGTCTTTCCAAACCACTAGCCCTGAAAATCTCTACATGGCATTTCCTCACTAATCTCTTCCAATGTCCTATGACAAACACTAGGCTTAGAAACCCTCCACCAGTGGTTAGGATTCTGTGCTATCACCGCTGCAACCGGTATTAGATTCCAGTCAGGGAACCAAGAGGTCACACCACCCTGAAGCCAAGATGGGAGAACATCTAGGAACACTAGGAGCTGTATGCTGTGGCTCACTGGAAAAGGAACGGGCAACCCACAGTGTCTTTGCCATGAATACCAAGTGTTACGGTCAATGAGGTAACAGAGAGATGGGCACGACTGAACGCTGCAAACACCAACATTAGACAGTCTTCACAAGTTTTGAAGATCCATCTACTCTTCAATGCTGATACAATATAGATCATCATAGATAACTTTCTGAAAATACCTTTGTCTGTAAACAGAAATATAACGTAAAAATAGGTTTGACATGGAACAGTAACAGCTGAAACACTTCACATCAAGCTTCTTCTTGGAAGTTGTACCCACAGAGTTTCATTTGTGAGGGGTTTTATTTAAATACAATTTTAAAAACAAGATGAAGGGGAATACATCACAAAGTTTATGCCATCTAAAAGAAGATAAAAGAAAACGCTTTCCAACGATGATTTGCTAGAGCTTTAAAATGGTATTCTGTATGCAAATGTTCTAAGACCCAGTAGTTCCAAAAAAAAAAAAAAATCTGCAATGGGCAACATATTAGGAGTCTTTGTCTCCACCATTTTCCTATAGGAAAAGATGTCTGCCCATGAAATGGAAATCAATGCTCAATAATTGACCTAGAGATCATTGCTATATTTATAAAGAGTGTTTTTTTTTTCCATAATGCTCCTACCCGAGAAGGTTTCCTAACCCACATCATTAACAACATATTATTTTCATGACAAACACCAACATTCTTGCTTATATGTAAAGTTCATTTAAAAAAAAAATGAAAATTAGAAGTTTGCCCGCCCCTTTGAAACAGACTATACCAGTTAAGGGTAAATGGGGGGGAAAAAAATCATGCATGAAAGAAAATCCCAAAATAAACTTACACTGCAAAATGTAGTTTTCTGGCAGTTGATTTTGAGAAGGGATTCCCCAGAATACCCAAGCTAAATTAGCATAAAAATCATAAATTTGTTGTGGCCAATCACAGGCAGCTACAACAATGTAGCAGGGTATGAGGATTCAGGTTCTGCAGCAAGGTATCAGAGGATGTTTTGTCTTTGGTTCCCACCACCCACCTTTCTCTCCCCCTCAGGAACAAAGCAGCTGAGGCAGCCCTGCTCTCACATACCATACTAGGACAGCCCCCAGGGCAAAACCTCCCCAAACCCTTGGACATCTAAAAAAGGACAGAGAGCAGCATTTCTGCTAAAATCTTCAGATACAAGTTTTAAAAAAGCTACATTAAATGTATTTTCTTCAAATACTGATTTAATGCTAATTAGTAACTAAGTAAACAAATGAAACCTATTTTATGAGCACTACAGTCAATTATCTCTATTGTAAGAGCGCTTAGGGAGTTGCAATAGACCAAAGTACTCCCTACTACTTCACAAGAAGACACACACAAAGACTGGTTCTTGTGCATTAGGAGTTTATTTGTTGTTGTTTTTTTGTTGTTGTTTGTTTTGTTTTGTTTTTAAAAGCAGCACATTGTAAATGTGGGACTTAAGTGACTCTTTAAACATTAAATACTGTTATGGTAGGCAGGTCATGCAGTCCTGCTCCTCTAGAAATATACACTACATAAAGCATAATGAAGAGACCTTTCAGCCCAGTAATGTAAATTGATAAACATAGTTTTGTTTCTCTCCGCTCAACTCTAGGGGGCTGCCATGTTGAAGCATATTGCGCTTCCCATCACCCCATGTGTGTGTCACTGTGTGGCATGGACAGGCAGCAAGCAATGAATCTCCATAGTGCACACAACATAACCAGTCGTACACTAGTGGTCAATGCCTCGTACTAGAAGATGCAGTATGGAGATTTACAGCTTGATGTCAGCCCTCCATACAGGCTCATATGGATGGAAGGAGTAAGAGGACCCTGTAGAGCAGTGGTTCCCAAACCCCTCCTAAAGACCCACCAGACCGGCCATGATTTCGGTCAAAAACTGTGTAAATACACAGGTGAAGCAATTTGAAGCTCTACCATATGGACAATGCTAGTTACCTCACTTGTGTATTCACACAGTATTTCACCTAAATCATGGCCTGTCTGGTGGGTCCTGAGGAGTGATTTGACAACCACTGCTCAAGAGGAAATGTAAAGATTAGTAATCAAATCTTTATTATGCCAATTACATATCTTGTATTGCCACTAAAGTGCTCCTTTAAAACTAACATATACCTTGCCCTAAATAAAGACTAGGGTATATATATATATATATATATATATATATATATATATATATATATATATATATATATACACATACATATATATATTTTTTAATTTATCTTCTTATATATCAAGCATGCCCAGACTTAAGTAACCGGAGATCTTCTTCAACCAGAATGTTGATGTTGATGGTGCTTCCCAGTTGCCTACATGCAAAGAGTACTTAAGTTGTCCACCAAAGCCCTCAGTGTTTTAAAGAGAGAAAAACAAAAATTGGGAATCACTAGTATGGATCATCCTGAAAATGGAAAAAAGCATAGAGATGTGTAACCATGCCTAGAAGAAGCAAAATGTCAGTGTTTGCTCAATATAACCTATAGCACTGATAAGGATTGTTGATACAAGACAAGCAATATGCTTTGCAAAAGAATGCAGCTACTTAAAGCTACTGAAAAACTGTAAAGTAGAATGGCATTAAAACGAATATAAAAACACCTAAACCTGCACCTACAGAGTTTTAAGATGTCCCTGGAATGTCAGTGAGCAGGCAACAGGGCAAGGCCAACCAACTACAGTAAGAATAATGTCAGAGCAAGCAGGACCAAGGTGGGTGAAAATATTCTTAAATAAACACTTGTATCTCCCTCAAAAAGGCAATTACAAAATAATACTTTTCACTGAAAAGCTACAACTGCTGTAAAAGATTGTTCCCTTTTTTTATTAAAGATGTCAAAATAAAGAAGTTTGTTCTATGAGACATATATACAACAACAACAACTCACTGTATATAATATGACCACGACTGTTAAAGGCATATCTAAGTGAGCTGGATTAATACATTTTTTGCAATTCTTAGGCAAACATATGTATGCAGCACATCTCATAAAACATTTTATTTTTATGAATATCTAAAAGTTCCTCAATTATTATGTTGTCACCTCCAGGGATGTCTACACAGGCATCTGATCCCCCCAATCAGCATGCAGCATCAGGGGAGCAAAATTAACCCACAATTTACCTGCTGTTCCTTCTTCAGCTAATCTCCTTGCGGGTTTCCGGTCTATGTCAGCAGCAATACATAGCACATAACAGTGATACACTAAATATACCAGGCTGCTTTGTAACCATAAACATAAACCCCAGAGCTTAATTCAAAAGTTTCAGCTAACTTGATTGGCCAAAATAATTTTACATTTGATGCTAATTTAGCCTGGGTTTGGAGGGTGTTAACCCTAATTTGTTACTGTCAGAAATGACAGGAGATTCTGCTGACTTCAGTGTTAAATGTTTATTTTGGTTTTAATTTGTTTTTGCATACACTACTAATTCTCCTCTATCAGATGCGTTCATAATCCAGCTCGCTTAGATCTGCCTTTAAGAGTACCTGCACAAATCATGCAACAGATTTTCCTTCTATCTGTAAAAGAAAGAAACTTGCAGTCATTACAGGTAGGAAAAGAATAAATTAGGTATAATAAGGAGGACTTGCTTCAATCTTCATAGGGATACAATATACTTTGTAGAGATAGGAGCTCTGGCTCCCGGGAATGACTGTTGACAGTTACAACATCCCATTGTACAGTCTAAGCCGCTCCTGGCCTTAGCTTTGACTTTGGTAACAAGGAATCACTTCCTATGCCGCCTATTGGTTGCTTAGCAACTCACTGGACGTCAGACAGTCAAGGACAAACCAAGTGTAACTTGCTCGGAGAGTCCTTTCGGAGCTGCGTGCCTATAGGCCGCCGATGGGCGGGCGGGCGTTGCGTCAGCGTGCATAAACCACACCCACAAAGCAATAGAACGCATCCGATTGGTCAATACCTAAAGTAGAAGAAACTTCTATTTTTAAAGAAGTCTACGCGGCAAGTACAGGACTGGCCACGCCAAATGTCAATCACATAGCGCTTAGAGCCCATTCATCACAAAGCAGGCGACCCTCTGCACAGAGACTTCCAAATACAGACATGGGATGAGGCCAGAGCCCTGCACCAGATGCACGTGCGAGAGAAAGTACAAGTGTATAGAGTGCTGGGACACAGACAAGTGCTGGAATGTGCAAAACGTGATAGAAACTATATCAACACCTCCCAGGGAATATAAATGTTAACTAAATACCAACAACATGCATTAATATGTGCATATATATATATATATATATATATATATATATATATATATATATATATATATATATTCTGTACTGCATTATGTAAATACTGCACCTTGCTTGTGTATATAATTATAAGCCCCGTGTGGCTATATATATATATGTAACTACTTGCTGATGTGTATTGTGTTGCTTTGTAGTGCCTGCCCTCAACTAGATGTCACCTTGAGTCCATGAAGTTGGCGGAGTCCTTGGTGCAGGGCATTGTCTAGGACTAGCCTGACCACGTGACCCGGGGATAGTGCCCTTCCACACAACTCAATGAGCAACACCTGCACAGAGCTAATGTCATGCAATGATACCAAGGTGGTAATTTACATGCCACAACTACACAGCTCATATTTATGGTTATCTAAATGCCACAACATGCTAGTGCCATATATAGATCACATATGGTTTGGTTATTTGGTGCCATAGACAGTGGTCTCCTATTCTTGTGGTGTTTGTGTCATTATTGCCAAATCAAGTGATTTCCCACTCTTGTACAATAACCAGTGATTTCTTGTGCTGGTTGGTTCTAGTGCCATGTTATCTGATGTCTTATCAAGTTATCTCCAAAGCTTCTGCATATCTAGTACCATACCATAAATAGTCTAGTACAATGACCACTGATTTCTTATTCTTCACTTTGTCTAATGCAATGACCAGTGATTTCTTATGGTGGGTATTTCTAGTGCCATGTTATCTAACGTCTTACCAAGTGATCTCCAATGCATATCTAGTATCATAACCACGGATCTACAATTCTTGGGTCTTTTAGTATCATTATATATTGATTTCCCACTCTTGTGCTTATCTAGTACAATAACCAGTGATCTCCAATTCTTGACATGCCTATTACCATAGCCAGTGATCTCCCAATAGTGACATTGTCTAATATATGTACAATAACCAGTGGTTTCTAGTATATGTTGTTCTAGTGCCATGTTATCTAATATCTTGCCAAGTTATCCACAATGTATATCTAGTCCCATAGCCAGTGACATTGCCCAGCACTATACCCAGTGCTCTCCTGACATTGCCCAGTGCTCTCCTGACATTGCCCAGCACTATACCCAGTGCTCTCCTGACATTGCCCAGTGCTCTCCTGACATTGCCCAGCACTATGCCCAGTGCTCTCCTGACATTGCCCAGCACTATGCCCAGTGCTCTCCTTGCATTGCGCAGTACTATACCCAGTGCTCTCCTGACATTGCCCAGTGCTCTCCTGACATTGCCCAGCACTATAGCCAGTGCTCTCCTGACATTGCCCAGTCCTATGCCCAGTGCTCTCCTGGCATTGCCCAGCACTATGCCCAGTGCTCTCCTGGCATTGCCCAGCACTATGCCCAGTGCTCTCCTGGCATTGCCCAGCACTATGCCCAGTGCTCTCCTGGCTTTGCCCAGTCCTATGCCCACTGCTCGCCTGGCATTGCCCAGTATTATGCCCAGTGCTCGCCTGACATTGCCCAGTATTATGCCCAGTGCTCGCCTGACATTGCCCAGTCCTATGCCCAGTGCTCGCCTGACATTGCCCAGTCCTATGCCCAGTGCTCTCCTGACATTGCCCAGTATTATACCCAGTGCTCTCCTTACATTGCCCAGTCCTATGCCCAGTGCTATCCTGACATTGCCCAGCACTATAGCCAGTGCTCTCCTGACATTGCCCAGTATTATACCCAGTGCTCTCCTGACATTGCCCAGTCCTATGCCCAGTGCTATCCTGACATTGCCCAGCGCTCTCCTGACATTGCCCAGTATTATACCCAGTGCTCTCGTGACATTGCCCAGTATTATACCCAGTACTCTCGTGACATTGCCCAGTATTATACCCAGTGCTCTCCTGACATTGCCCAGCACAACACCCAGTGCTCTCCTGACATTGCCCAGCACTATGCCCAGTGCTCTCCTGACATTGCCCAGTATTATACCCAGTGCTCTCCTGACATTGCCCAGCACTATGCCCAGTGCTCTCCTGACATTGCCCAGTATTATACCCAGTGCTCTCCTGACATTGCCCAGTCCTATGCCCAGTGCTCTCCTGACATTGCCCAGCACAACACCCAGTGATATCCTGACATTGCCCAGCACTATACCCAGTGCTCTCCTGACATTGCCCAGCACTATACCCAGTGCTCTCCTGACATTGCCCAGTATTATACCCAGTGCTCTACTGACATTGCCCAGTCCTATGCCCAGTGCTCTCCTGACATTGCCCAGCACTATGCCCAGTGCTCTCCTGACATTGCCCAGTATTATACCCAGTGCTCTCCTGACATTGCCCAGCACTATGCCCAGTGCTCTCCTGACATTGCCCAGCACTATGCCCAGTGCTCTCCTGACATTGCCCAGCACTATGCCCAGTGCTCTCCTGACATTGCCCAGTCCTATGCCCAGTGCTCTCCTGACATTGCCCAGCACAACACCCAGTGCTCTGCTCCATATTTGAGCGCCACGCCAGCAGCTGCCCGTTACTTTGCATTGTTCAGCAGCCTCACTCTGCACCTCTATCAGATTAAAATCCTGCAGAAATATATAATGCAGTTATCTTGCAGCAAAATAATCAGCTGTATGCATATAATATAAATGCTGCAGTATAACTGTGTGCAGACTTATAGCATAGGCTCATGGACCGTACAATAAAGCCTCTTAAGCATAGTCCATCGTCTCCATGGCCGGCCATCACACTGACCTTCTCCAGCCGCTTGCTGTATGTCCCAGGCCCCGGTACCTCCTGCTCCAGCTGCTGCAGGCAGGGAGACTGATAGGAGCTGCTGCAGGAGAACTCACTTAGCGCCCCGGAAGAGACCGAGAACTGGGCCTGACACCGGTGTCACGTGTCCGGACTCCTCCCCTCCCCCTGCATGTGTCCTTATCTGAGCAAGCTAGAGCTGGGAGCTCATGGAAAATACCACAGGCACCAGAGACACAGAGACACAGAGGGAGAGAGGGAGAGAGAGGGAGAGGGAGAGGGAGAGAGAGAGAGAGAGAGAGAGAGAGAGAGAGAGAGAGACACAGAGACACACACTGTGGGGAATGTACAGAACATGACCCATGTATAATACCAGAGACACACAGGGAGTGAGAGAGAGAGACATACAGAGACAGACACACTGGGGAATGTACAGAACATGGCCCATGTATAATACCACAGGCACCAGAGACACACGGAGTGAGAGACATACATACAGAGACAGACAAACTGGAGAATGTACAGAACATGGGCCATGTATAATACCACAGGCACTAAAGACATGCAGGAGAGAGAGACTGACAAACAGTGGGGAATATACAGAACATGGCCCATGTATAATACCACAGGCACCAGAGACATACAGGGGGGAGAGAGAGAGACACACACAAAGACTGACTGACAACATGGCCCATGTATAATACCAGAGGCACCAGAGACATACAGGGAGTGAGAGACATACATACAGAGACAGACAAACTGTGGGGAATGTCCAGAACATGGTCCAATTATAACACCACAGGCACCAGAGACATACAGGAGAGAGACATACAGGAGAGAGAGACTGTGGGGAATGTACAGAACATGGCCCATCACCTATAATAGTTGTCAAATTGCGAGACGTCACGCTTTGCGAGGTGCGTACGACTTAGCCGATGAGCGTCAAAGGCGCTCGTCGCTGCGAGCCTCGCAGAGCGAGGTAAACTGTTAAACCGTAGCACTTAGCCTATGAGCGCCAAAGGCGCTCATCGCTGCAAGCCTCGCAAAGCGAGGCGAGCTGTTAAAATACGAGACGCGGGACTTCGAAAAAAAAAGATACGAGATGCAAAAATTGACGAGATTAGCGGCCGAACAAAAAACCCCAAAACACAATAAATACACCCAATAAAATGACACAAGCATCACAGACAGCATGGGGCAACCAGGACGTCTGTCAGTGAGGTGGAATGCAAATTTAACTCCATTTTAGACTATTTTCGCCACTCGAAAATCGCCTAATCGAGGAAAACAATGGCTGCCAAAAAAAATGAAAACGAGGCTACACGACCCTGAACTGTGCAAAACACTGCAAACGCGTAGCACTTTACACATCACACTACGACGTACATGATACACTATTACAAAAGCCGGAAAATGCTCACGAGACGCGTACCACATTAATAACATTCCGACTATACAATGCCGCTTTACGCAGTAAACCAACGGATTAACCTCGCGCACGCAGCCTATTTAGAATGCACACTTCAACCATTCATTACACATTATAAGCAGAGCACCAACACTCAAAATGGATATTCTATGCAGATGCAAAATACAAACAGATTGTTAGCTCTTCAGCCTATTGCTCGCTGCATATATCAATTATAAATTATTAAAGTATATTAATTTATTTAAGAAACCATTCATTATTACTTAACTACATATATACATAGAAATATATATCTCAGAGGACCAAAAGTACACGACAGGAGAGGCTCGCAATGAGTGCCCAAGGTCCTCACAGTACAAACGGTTTCAATTATTTCTCAAACAGCATTCCCATGGCTTGAAATTTTATTGCCCCGTCATTTTTGACGGGCAAGTCGCTAGTATATAATAAATACCACAGGCACCAGAGACATGCAGGGAAGAGAGAGACTGTGGGGAATGTGCAGAACATGGCCCATGTATAATACCACAGGCACCAGAGACATGCAGGGGAGAGAGAGGATATGGGGAATGTACAGAACACGGGCCATCTTTTTTGAATCAGCTCTGTAAATCAGTGCAGTGTTTTCTGTCCTATTGCAGTAATCAGTGTGCAGGTGAGAGTGGGTGTGGCTTGGCCTGTGTAAGTTATATCTGTGTGCATTTTGTCGCGTTCTGCTGAATCCGTTGTGTGAGGCAGTGCAGTGTTTTCTGTCCTGTGCTCATTTATCATTGTACAATCGAGTAGGCGGGGTCTATTTTAACAAGGGTAGTGCGAGCTTGGGAGCTTGCAATCATTTCTAGTGTAAGTGTAATTAGGAGGAAATTCAAAGAAAAGGGGTATTATAAGAAAAAACAGAAAACAAACGTATATATATTTTTTCTGTTTTGTTTGGATTAAGGTGTAGAAAAGCAATCTTTATACAAATACATTGATTTGTTTTCTCACTGTATTTTTGTAACTGATAATCATGAGTCAGTCCAGTGGTAACCTCACTCCGTGTACATCCTGCCAAATGTATGCACTACTGGAACAGATGATCCAGGGTCCATACCTCTGTGACAGGTGTGAGCATGTTGCCTCTCTGGAAGCTCAAATTGAAGATCTGGAGAGGAGAATTGCTGCACTTAGTGATATTGCTCCACTGGAAAGGGAGGTGGTGCTCACGGAGCACAGTTTAGCTGGGCCTAGTATGGAGGGAGGAGCTGGAGCTAGTGAGGGTGTCCAGGGAGGTAGCTGTGTTACAGTTAGAAGGAGAATCAGGGGGAACAGGAGGAGGCAGGTCAGTGCTGAGTTGGCAAACACCAACAGATTTGCCAGATTGAGTGAAACTGTTGGGGATGTCCTTTCAGGAATAGCAATGCCAGATAGAGTTGTTCCCTCTAACACCCGGGAGAACAGTTCTACTGGAGGAGAGGGAGGGCAGAATAGGCAGAGCAACAGACATGTTTTGGTGGTAGGGGACTCTATTATTAGGAAGGTAGACAGGGTAATTTGTCACCCAGATCCCAGCAATCGAACAGTTTGCTGTCTCCCTGGTGCTCGGGTTCGGCATGTTGTGGATCGGGTGGATAAATTATTGGGAGGGGCTGTGTAATGAACTGGCAGTCTTGGTACACATTGGTACCAATGACAAAGTTAGTGGAAGATAGAGCGTCCTCAAGAATGAATTTAGAGAACTAGGGAATAAGCTTAAAGCAAGGACCTCCAAGGTAGTATTTTCTGAGATACTACCAGTGCCACGTGCTAGCCCAGGGAGGCAGAAGGAGCTTAGGGAGGTTAATGCGTGGCTAAAAAAGTGGTGCAGTGCAGAGGGTTTGGGGTTTTTAGAGCACTGGGCTGACTTCTCACTTGGGTACAATCTCTATAGCAGGGATGGATTGCACCTTAGTGATGAGGAAGCTTTTGTGCTAAGGGATAGGATGGTAGAAGGGAGGGACTATATAGAAGTATTGGGGTAAATAGGGTAGAGAGGGAAAGGGATGAATTAGTTACCCATGGGGAAGGAGAAGGGGGGAGTGTTACAATAGACAGTAGGGAGGTATTAATAGGGGCCTCAAATACAGTGGCAAGCACTTCACAACGGCAGAGCCATAGCAACATAAAGTGTATGCTTGCTAACGCAATAAGTTTGCCTGGGAAAATGGACGAGCTAGAAATATTAGCAGTACAAGAAAAATGGGGCTTAATAGGCATTACTGAAACATGGTGGGATGAATCTCATGACTGGACTGTTAATCTGGATGGTTATAGCCTATTTAGGAAAGATAGGGGGAATGGTAAAAGAGGAGGAGGGATCTGTCTGTATGTTAAGCCTGAATTTAAGCCTATAGTCAGAGAAGATATTTATGCTGGCACTAACGGCATCATTGAATCTTTGTGGGTTGAGCTAAATAGTGGAGGAGCTAATTCTAAACGCATATTGGTGGGAGTATGCTATAAACCCCCAAATATAGCTGAAGGTGAGGAAATACAATTATTGTTACAGATTGGAAATGCAGCTAAGCATGGGCAAGTTCTAATAATGGGAGACTTTAATTACCCTGAAATAAACTGGATAAATGAGACCAGCAGCTCAGCTAAAGGTAGCAGGTTCTTGAGTACACTCGGGGATCATTATCTGGCCCAGGAAATACAAGAACCTACTAGAAATGGGGCCATCTTGGATTTAGTCATCACAAGTAATATTGATATAATATCAAATGTTAAAATAGGGGAACCCTTGGGGAACAGTGATCACAACACAGTATCATTTGAGATTGAATACAAAAAACAGAGTTATAAGGGGCCAACAAAAACTCTAAATTTTAAAAGGGCTAACTTTAATGGGCTACGGGCAGCAATACAACATATAGACTGGGACAAAGAACTTACAGGGAAGAATACTGAAAATAAATGGACAACATTCAAATCCTTACTAAATAAACATACTCATCGGAAATAAAATGAATAGGAGTAAATCATATCCCATGTGGCTTAACAATGACTTAAAGATGATAAGGAAAAAGAAACATGCATTTAAATTATACAAGAAGGAGGGAACAGAGGCAGCTTTATGTGTCTATAAGGAAATCAACACGTCTTGCAAAAGGGCAATTAGACTGGCTAAAATAGAAAATGAGAAGTCAGTTGCAATGGAAAGTAAGACTAACCCTAAAATATTTTTTAAGTATATTAATACGAAGAAGGCCAGGAAGGAAGCTATAGGAACATTACAATGATAATTAGTGACCAGGAAAAGGCAGATGAGCTAAATAGGTTCTTTTCGTCGGTATACACAAGAGAGGTACCAGTGGTTGGGACACCGCAACATAATGGGGCTACACTACCATCACTAAATAACTGGTTAATGCAGGAAGAAATCCAAAAGAGATTGGAGAAAATAAATGTTAATAAAGCCCCAGGTTCTGATGGAATACATCCAAGGGTACTGAGGGAGCTGGGTTCTGTAATAGCCAAATCATTATATCTAATCTTTCAAGACCCACTCACCACAGGGCCTCTACCGGATGACTGGAGAAAAGCAGAGGTGATACCTATATTTAAGAAGGGATCTAGAGCAAATCCGGGGAATTATAGACCAGTGAGCCTCACATCTGTAGTTGGGAAGCTTTTAGAAGGGTTAATAAGGGACAGAATACAAGAAAATGTCTATTTGAACAAGATCGTAGGTAGCAGTCAACACGGATTTATGAAGTGTAGGTCGTGTCAGACCAAGGAGGTTAGTAGGAACTTGGATCAGGGCAACTCAGTGGATGTAGTCTTTTTAGATTTTTCAAAGGCATTTGATACAGTGCCACATGGAAGACTAGTGAGCAAACTAAGGGATACAGGAATTGCAGTAAATATCTGCTCATGGATCGAGAGCTGGCTAAATGACAGGAAGAAAAGGGTTGTTGTGAATGGAACATACTCCGATTGGTCTAATGTGATAAGTGGGGTTCCTCAAGGTTCAGTATTAGGTCCTCTCCTTTTTAACATATTTATTAATGACATAGAAGTAGGACTCAAAAGTAATGTCTCCATTTTTGCTGATGACACTAAGTTGTGCAAGGTAATAAAATCAGATAATGATGTACTTTCCCTACAAAGGGATTTGCATAAATTAGAGAAATGGGCAGCTAAATGGCAGATGAGATTTAATACAAATAAATGCAAGGTTATGCATTTGGGAAGGAAAAATAGCCATGTAATTTATAATCTTAATGGAACAAATCTAGGGGTATCAGATATTGAAAGGGATTTGGTGAGTACTAGTGGACAACCACCTAGGTAACAGCGCTCAAAGCCAAGCAGCGGCTGCAAAGGCAGAAAAAAATATTAGCATGTATTAGGAAGGGTATAGAAGCCATGGAAGAATATATAATTCTGCCACTATACAAATCTCTAGTACGCCCTCATTTGGAATATGGAGTACAATTTTGGGCACGACTTCATAAAAAAGACATTTTAGAGCTGGAAAAAGTACAGAGAAGGGCTACAAAACTAATAAGGGGAATGGAGGGGCTAAGTTATGAAGAAAGACTAACCAAATTAAACTTATTTTCTCTAGAAAAAAGGCATCTACGAGGGGATATGATTACCTTATTTAAATACATCCAGGGTCAATACAAGGCTTTGTCAAGTGAACTTTTTGTAGCAAGAGATTTTCAACTGACAAGAGGACACCCTTTGAGGTTATAGGGAAAAAGATTTCACCTTAAACAAAGAAAAGGGTTCTTCACAGTTAGGGTGGTTAAACTGTGGAATTCTCTACCAAAGGAGGTGGTAACAGCCAATTCGATAGACAACTTCAAAAAGGGGTTAGATATATTTTTGAATAAAGAGGGCATTCAAGGCTATCCTAGATAACTAGCGAAGGAATATTGATCCAGGGAGAAATGTGATCGCCAGTTTCTGGGGTCAGGAAGGAATTTTGCTTGCTTTCCCCTTATGAGACAATTGGCAAAGTTTCAATGTTTTTTTTTTTTGTTCTGTTTGCCTTTAACAATTATCAAAAAGGTTGAACTTGGTGGACTAACTCTTTATTCATCCTCCAATACTATAATATTAATAATTATTTAATCAACAAATTAATTAATAACTATTCCGCATATTGCAGATCAGAGGAGATCTTAACAGGTTGAACTTGATGGACTGAAAGTCTTTTTTCATCCTTCATTACTATGTAACTATAATACCACAGGCACCAGAGACATGCAGGAGAGAGAGACTGTGTTTGTAAACAGACTCAAAAACTTTTTGATTTTTAGCTGTTATTACTGTAATTAAAAATAAGAACATTTCAAAATACAATCTTGTCTCACACAATGAAGAGCACTTACAGTGAGGTAAATAGTCCTTTAAGCACTTCTTAACGAAGCGAGAAAAGCCGTTGACGCCTGCACCAAGCGGGACTTAGGCTGCAATGAGTGCAGAAGGCGCTTATTGCACTGCGAGCCTCGCGAAGTGAGGTGAGCAGTTGAGGCACGTGGAACTAAGGCTGCAATGAGCCCTGCGGCGCGCATCATGATGCCAGTAGGACTTCGAGCGGTGCACAAAATTACATCCCGTAGGACTTAAGAACCGAAGCACGTAGATGGACTGTGGGTTTTGGAAAATTACGACTTTAACAGCCGGACCACGGAACTCGAAAGACCTGCTAAAAACAAAAAATATGCTTAAAATTAACTCACACATAACCCATGGAGAGAGCCAAGAAGCCTATGAGTGAGGTTGCAAGTTAATTGGAGGTATATTTAGCGATTTTTCAGGAACGAAAATAGCTGAAGCGAGAAAAAATGGTGGCCCAAAAAACATAAACACATCAAAAAGAACGTAAAACGAGGACAAAGGACGTAAAAATTAGCTCAAAGAAGTAACACTTTTAACACAAGCCAGTAACAGTTAATCCAAGCCAGTAACATTTAACCCAAGGCAGTAACACAATCCAAGGAACTAACTCTTAACCCAAGTTAGTAACTTCACTGGGAGAAGTCCCGCGATGAGCGCCAAAGGAGCTCAGCGTGGGGCTCGCTATGAGCGACGAAGGTGATTAGTGCAAAGCAGGAAAGTTCAAGTACACAGGGGGAGTGATTCGCAATGAGCGCCAAAGGTGCTGATTGAGAGCCACGCGCTGAGCGCTCAGCGCAGGCTTGCGATGATCGCTGATGGTGCTCAGAGGAGCAAAAGCCTCACATTGTGTGGCAAACAACATTGCCAGCATTACAATTTTAATCCCTTCATTTTTGACGGGCAAGTCGTTAGTCACATATATAGTTGCGGTTATTGCGAATGTTGGTCACGCAATGTTAAAAGTTACGCATGCTCAATGAGCGCCAAAGGCGCTCATTGTGATACTCTCGATGACAGATGTAGGCGATTATCTCAAGGCTAGCACAACTTTGCTGCAATGAGCGCCAAAGGCCCTCATTGCATTTGCTCATTGCGAGGCATGAAAGTGGCGAAGCCACTCATTGCGGGGCTGGCGATGAGTGTGGGTGTGTGGTACTGTGTATATAGGTTTCTGTATATGTATATATCTGCAGTGTTGAAGGACTGCATGCAGTATGGAGGAATCTAAAACGATCCTGGTCTGAATCAACGTTTAGTTGTTATACCGTTAATAGGGCGGTTACAGAGTGATGTCATAGGAAACAACTGCATATAAGGCAACACAACGCTAGAACCAGCTTTTTGCTTGTCAAAGCCGCATCTAAGGGAGAAATGCGCATCAGGTAGTGGTTAGGGACAGAGTGCACCAGGATAGAAAGAGATAAAGCATTTTCTTGTTGCATGTCAGTCGGGTGTGTACGTAGGATGTGGGATTGGCTATCCAATGTGTAGCTAAGACTTGTAGATCATAGCGTTATGGGCACCCATCAAACAGTTAACACATGAGGGTCAGTTTTACCTCTGGTTGAGATTAGCGCAGTGGTAGGGATATGATTGATATAGGAGCCTTGCCATGAGGAAAATGAATAGGTGTACTATCATATCAGGATTGCAAAGCTGGCACTAAGTATCTACGTTTGCATCGGTGTACAATTGTAGTTATTTCATGACAACAACTACATCTGCTAGGGCTATGGATATATCGGTAACTGGTATATGAATATGATTACTCTTTAACTTTATTCGAGAAAAGCAGTCCTTTTTGTACTCATTTTAAAATAGATTATTTATTCAGCTGTCATTTTGAGCTTACATATATTTTATCTGTATTTTTAATGTCAGATTACAATTATACATATTTTTAGCTTTTTGATTTACTTAATAGTGTAATTTTATTCCCATGTACAATAACCATATTGTCTCTGTACTGAATGAGAATCACTCAATGATGGTTAATTAAAGAGAACGTGAATCAAATCCAATATTTACCAATGCCTTCTTTCATGATCGTGCCAAGGTAAAGGGTCACTGTTCATATGAATTACAAAATGTACTTTGTACATTGTGAGTAAATAATGTGACAAATATGAAGAAGACCAAGTACCGTAGCGAATTTGATTTACACTGCTGTAATGTCAACATAGATCTATATTTTTGTGAAACTGAACATCAAAACAAATGTTCATATTATATTTAAGCCGTAATACACCATAAACCATACTACTTTGGAGCATCTAAGAAGGCTCTGTGTACAACTTAAACATAGTTTTGATGGCAAGTAAGAACCAACAGGCCAAACTAGCCCACCTGTTTTATCTATCTAACAAGGTTTGTGTAATAAAACATCAGGACGGCCTTTACCCAGGCATGTTTTAATTCCTATACTATGTTTGTGGCTACCACTTCTGCTGGTAGGGTGTTCTATTGTTTATATAGAGCAGAACTTTCGAACCTAAATCTTCCATCCTCCAACTTCTTACCATGACAATTGTTCTTTTATTCCTCTTCTTCTGAACACGATGCAGCAATATGAAAGTCATGTTTGTAATGTTCATCCTAAAAAGGAGAGGCCACAATTCCTCAATAGAAATGCAATATTTTATAAATAGGGGTTCTTGTCGTGTTTGTCATGGCTATGACAATACGTGCACATGTGAAGGTTAGAATCTGTTACGCTAAAGTCCAGACGGGTGGAATGGCATCAGAACCACAGGCAGCAGGGTACAAATAATGATCAGGGTTTAGACAAGTAGACTTGGCAACCAAAATTTAGGGTACGTCCAAGATGGCGCTCTAGGACTGGGGAACACTACTGCTATAGACCTCACAGTAGCAATGGACTGTTCTGAGAAAGCAGGAGATAGGAGGCCCAGGTGACATGAAAAGCACAACAATGCTAGTAGCCAGGAGGTGGTATAGATAGCCAGGTGATCCAGATAGTACAGCAAGCCAGATTGTGCAGGACAGATGTCACAGGTAACCAGGTGATGCAAGTAGCACAGCACTTCTGGTAGCCAGGCCATGCAAACAACAGACCAACAACATTTAGAAATAGCAGATTTCTATAACCCAGGTGCCAATCATGCAAATGTAGCCATTTGCCATTTTCAGGTGATTCCCTAATTTAGCTTTAGCACCTGGGCCTTATGAACCTGCTACTGCAAGTGCCTCCAATTAGAGTTCTTGGTCCATTTGACACAAGATGGAATCCAAGGTCACCAATCAGAGTGAAGAGGTTCAAAGGTTGAAGATCAGAGCAAATAAGAAATGGGGTGATTAGGGTAATAAACAAAAAGCTGATTCAGGCAGCAAACAGGAGAGAAGTTGGGATCAGGAGCAGAGAGGAAACCCGGAAGATCAGTGAGAAAAACCCTTGGATCATTATAACTTGGCTAAGCACTGAAGGCTCAAACTAATAGATTCTTATGGTCGGTTTGAGTGAGAGAGAATATAGTTTGCACGGGTCTGTTGCTTCGTATTCTTATCATAATATATACATTGGTGAGAGGGCGAATAGTAAAATGACTAATATAAAGTACTAGCGACTTGCCCGTCAAAAAATGACGGCAATGTGATGTATATGTTTGTCAAGTTGTTTAGTTATTAACATATATTTTTGACCCTTGTAAGTATTTTAATATGAACGTGTATTTTTGTAAAATGTTGATGTAATGGTTTTTTCAAATGTAATTAGTATCTGAAGAATTGTTAACTTTAATATACATTGAATGAATAGGAAAGCAAAAAGTAAAAACCCTTCTTTAAACGTCGCGAATTTTAACATGAAGTTTAAACTATATGTAAGCAATAACCATCAAAGTATATATTTTTAAACTTGAACTTTATTTTTGATGTAAGTTTAGATATTAACAAAACATTGGTATAATTTTGAACATTATAAACAGGAACATAGTGAATACATTTTGTAACCTAATTTTTTATTAAAAGTATTAACATTTGAATGTAAAAACAATTGACATTTAAATTAATCAGTATTAAAATTCAATTTCTATCCCAATAATTGTTAACTTGAATATACATTGAATGTAGAGGAAGGCATACAGTAAAACTCTTCTTAAAACGTACGTAATTAAAGTAATTTATTACTGAGCACATAAACTGGCGATAAACATTAATGTAGGTAGTAATCTTAAGATAACAGACAATATTTACATTGTGACTTAAAAGGTGCTTGACCTCTTAACATCCACTTTGTAATCTGTTGAATGAAATAACTTAAAAATATATTTTTTAAACTTGTAACATTAGAAACATTAACATAGTGACTTAACATTTTAACATAATTTTTACTAACAATGCAAGGCAAGTATTTTGTGAGGCAAATCATTCATAAACATGACTTCCATTAATTATGACTGAATTAAACAACCAATTGTTATTTATTTTTGCAATGCTTTAAAAAAATCTTGGCATCGTTAATTTGTATCCTTCAAAGTTATAGTACTTCATAGTAGACAATGTTTTTAGTAAAAATACGTTCATCTTCTAATAAATCACCTTGACTTTCATTGTTTTCAATGTAAACTTTAATAGCCTGTGGATTTTTGCACCGTGACAACGCAACGTACAATTGACCATGTGCAAAAACTGGTTCTTCCAAGAAAATACCCACAGATTTGAAAGTTTGACCTTGTAATTTTTTAATGGTCATGGCAAATGCCATAATAATGGGAAATTGTCTTCTTTGAAGTATAAAAGGGAGACTACTTTCACTTGGTGCTAAATCTATTCTTGGTATGAAAACTCTCTCTCCTTTATGGGTCCCAGTTAAAATTTCAGCATCTATAAAATGGTCCTTTAATTGTTGAACAATTAATCTTGTGCCATTGCATAGGCCTTTTTTGGGGTTCATATTTCGCAGTAACATGATAATTGCACCTTTCTTTAGCTGCAAAATATGTGGTGGCATTCCAGAAGGAGTTAAAGAGTTTATGAATTCAGTCGAAAAGTTAGCCTGACTTTCATTGTCATCAGCAAGTACAGAATCAGCACTGTGATAATTTCTTTGTGGTGCATAAATTTTTTTTAAGATTTCATTATTGAGGATTAATGCATCTTTATTTTTACACGTCAGTATGACTTGGTTGGCAAGCTCGGAATATTCTTCGTTATTTATGCTCCCTTCAAATATAGCCGATATAATATCTTGTTGACAAATCATATGAGGTGGGATCTCTACAGTGTCATCAGGTAAATGTAGTATTTTTTCTGTTCTGCCTTCTCCAATTTTAATAAGCCAATCATTGAAATCAGTTTGGCCTTCTGATCTCATATTTTGTTGCAGTTGAAGATGGGTAAAATGTTTCCATACTATACTTGACTTTATACATGTTTCGATAATGTCAGTTCGATTTCCATGTACAACGACAGGTAATGTTTGTCTGAAATCGCCACCCAACAACATTACCTTTCCACCAAATGGAAAAGTATTCTCCATGACTTCACGAAGCAAACGGTCAATACATTGGAGGGCATAGCATGACATCATTGTGGCCTCATCTATTATAATTAATTTACATTTCTTCAATTTCTTTGCTTGTAAGGATGTCATGCGAATATCTGACACAGAATTTTCTAAAATAGGCACTGGCAGTTTAAATCCACTATGAACAGTTCTTCCACCTTCTAATAAAAGTGCAGCAATTCCAGTAGTGGCAAACGCCATTGCTATTTTTCCTTGTGCTCGTACTGAACTCATTAATAAATTGTACAAATATGTTTTTCCTGATCCGCCAGGTCCATCAAGATAGAAATAACGCTCTGTCACCATGTCATCATCTATAGCATTTTTAATGGCATGAAATGCTTGCAATTGTAGTGTATTTAAAGTTGCAAGTCTTTCTTCTGTTCTTTCTGCTTGTAGTTGAATGTCATAGTCTTCAAAGTTAATGTCATCTATAAGACCTGGATCAGGCAAATTAAAACTTGCACAACTTAATCCATGAGTTAAAAAGACTTCTTGGATTTCCATTAACGCTTTTAAGTGTGCAATGGGTTCATTGTATCGTCGCATAAAGTCTTCAGCCATATTACTTTTAAAAGTCTCCCACAAAGCTAATGCATTTGGAGCATTTGAGAAGATACAAATAAAAGCAAATTGTTCTCTCATCTGTCGTGGCATTTGACATTGTGCTGCTTCTTCTAAACATCTTTCCCACTCTGTATCATTAGCGAGTAAGTTTCTATGTCTTGCAGCTAAATGGAAGGATTCATATACAATGTCATTAACAGTTCTTAAGTGTTCAAAACTTTGTGCTCCAGGAACATTTAAAAGTAATATCCGTAAGCAAAAACGTTCCACATCTCTTGGACTGACTGTGTAAATTCTTGGAATAATTTTATTGCCTCTGGTTTTTCTTGGTCTCCATAATCCATTCACAAAAACATAGTGATATGGAATTTCAATATATAAGTATTGTGTTGCTTCAGCATCAGTGGAATTTAATGCAAACCATGCAGTTAGTGTAGTGTGACGATCTTCACTTTGGGCCAATGCATTCATTTCATTTCCAGCATGGAAATAGACTAAATGTCGTTGTGGCAAATGTACTGCTAACCTATATACTGCATGTGATCTATCATGCATTTCAAATTTTAAAAGCCGCCACATAGCTTCTGGCGCACTGACATAGCGAGCATCTACATGAGATGCAAGTTCATCATGTACTAACTCACTACTTTCAGGGTTGTCTGCACTTTTGACGACTACAGTAGCTGCATCGTAACCTTTGTAAATATATTTGTAGACATATTTAATGGATTTGATGGAAGTGCAGGCTTCTACGTTGATGTGGGCGTTGTACTTCATGAGTAAATGTGGATTGTAGGGTACTACATATCTATTGTCCACTTTTTTTCCACGAATAATGGCACTATCTCCTTCTCTTCTTTTATAAAGTGGATATCCATCACAATTGGCATAGGTTTTGTCTCTATAATCTTTTGGAAATTCTTTGGAACATTTATTATTTTCCATACATGGTGATTGTGGATTAAGGTCACCACAGGGTCCATGAATCATGCGATGAGTAACAATCTCATATAGTCTACCATATAGTTCTGGATCTGGTAGTTCAGCAACAATGACTGCATCCACTTTGTCTGAAGTATCTAATTTATCTTTTTCTTGAAGTATTATTAGAAGATGTGCATGTGGAAGGCCTCTTTTTTCAAATTCAATGGTATATACATAATCAAGACATTTGCCAAATAACTGATTTATAGTGAAGTCACGTATTAATTCATTTAATTTAATCTTAAAAACTCTGGCTACTAAATCTGGTCGATCTGAAGCAGTTTGTCCAAGAAGTAGATTTAGTGTAATTTCTGGCCATTGTGGATTACATGTAAATGTCACAAATAGATCGGGTTTGCCAAATTTTGTCACAATAGCCATAGCATCATTGTATCTTTCTCTCATATTCCGAGGAGATCCTTGAAAGGAAGATGGTAAAATGATGGCTTTGCCAGCTGTCATGTCTCTGCTTGTAGCCACGTCAGCAACATAGTCCATGAGTCCAGAATATTGTTCTACACGGAGTTTATCTTGTTGATATTTGATAAAGTTTAAATTATTTGCCTCAACTTGCAAATATGAATCAATAATCCATTGTTGTGTTAGTTTCCCACCACATAAAATTGGATTAAATACATTGCGAATGGCAATTTGAGCTACTTTAAATTCAAGCATAGAAACATTATTTCGGATTCTGGCTTTAGCATTTGGGTAACTGGGAAGAGTTAATTTTGGTTGCCAACCTGCTTCTCCGTGTGGGAAAAAGATGGGATATGTCATTGGATCTAAATTTGGACTTAAGATACTCATATTAATAAACGGTTGGTCCTCATTTCTAGGATATATTCGAATGTCTCTTTGAAATGGTGGTTCTCCTTCATCATTCTGAAACACCATTGCAACCTCATTTGTTGTTGGCAAGTTATAACGACGTTTATCAGTATGTCTGTCTCTTTTGAACACCATATTAACCTTCGGCATTGGTAATTGATGTGTTTGTGAATGAAGTAGTTGTTCATTTTCTACTTCTGCCAATTTTTTATAAGCTTTACTGTAGGGATTGTTGTCCATAATGTTATTTAGCTCTATGAAAACAGTGGGTAAGCATTTTTTATTTTCTTCCATCTGCATACGTTGGTCAACAGCTTCCATTGTATCTAGGACATATAGTTGAGCGAATTTTCTTTTATTTCCTTCCTCTGGATGTAAATGGGAAGTGCGATGATAAATTTGTCCTTGGACTTTAAAACAGTAAGGACCATGTCCTGGTACATTAGCAGCTAATGTTGCCCCCATGGATGCAAAGGATATGGCACTATTGTAGGATCTTATGTTTGTCTTAAAATTTTTGTAGTTTGGAAAAGTAGGTTCAGTCATAATATTTTGTAAATAAATTGGAAATTCTTTCCTTTCTGGAAGTTTGAACTTGCCTTTTTGACAACAACTAATAAATTGTCCATCTCTGGGTCTCTCCTGTTTAAAATAATAAGCCTCACAAAACTGACATTGAGTAGTCATGTCCCCACAACTATGAACCTCTACTGCTAAAGACTTGAGTAGAGGACAATTTGCAAAGCATATAGGATTTTGACTTTCATATTCATCAGGTGAAATGTCATATAATGTTTCAACAACAGGTTCTAAATGTTTTGTTTTTTTGGTTGCTTTTCTTGGTATATGTTGTATTGTTTGAGGTAAAATGTCATGTAATGTTTCATGAAACGGTTCTAAATGCTTTGTTTTCTTTGTTGCTTTTTTTGGTATCTCTTGTATTTTTTCTGGTAAAATGTCATCTGATGTTTGAGCAACAGGTTGTAAATGCTTTATTTTCTTTGTTGTTTTTTTTGACATATCTTTAATTTCTGCAAGTGACAGTCTTTTGCTTGCAATTCTTTTGCGTTCTTTTTCTCGTCGAATTTCCTTCTTCTCCGGTGTCTGCTGGCTGTCTGCTCTCTGTCGTCGTTCTCTAGCTTGGCGTCTTTTCTTTTCTTGTTTACTCTCGTTATCAGCCATGTTAATCTGTAAAAATAAAATAATGTACCATTAGTTTATTTTGAGATGTTAGTTGTTTTTCATGACAAATAGTTATCAATAGTGTGTTAACATTTTATACTTAATCAATTTCAATGCGGTCAATTGAATAAAAGTCTAAATAAGGCCATCAGATAATTATTTAAAGAAATTTTTATTTATTAAACATGTATCCAAAAGCAAGTGTTTCAGTAACTAAAAAGGTATTTTAAAAAAGATGTTATGTCCTTATTTACAGCACTATTCAATTTGTCAAATGGCAATTAAATTAGGGTTTAGGACTGGAATGTTACAATGACAAATTGTATAGATTCTGTGTTTTTAGACTTTTTTGGACTATGCCAATTTATTTTTTAAGTTTACATTGAAGTTTGTATTTAGTGTTAAAGATTATTGGCCCTAAAAGACAAATAAGAGATAGATGATAGATATTACTTTTTATACTGTACCTTGGTTGAAGTTTGATTTCAAGCAAAATTCTTTGTTGGTCCTGTGTTGAAAGCCTTCGTCCGATGGTCTGGTCCTGTGTTGAAAGTCCTCGTCCGATGGTGTAGTCCTCTGTTGAAAGTCCTCGTCCTCTGGTGTGGTCCTCAGTTCCAACTCCTGTTTCCGATGTTCTTGACGCAGTATCTGTTATAAACTAAAAATGAAAATGTTATGTTATTTGAATGTCTTTGTATTAATGAAAAAATGGCATTATTTCTGTGTTTTTCTACAATCCTTTTTGGTGCGCCACAATTTTGGTATGCTTCTGTAGGCTATTTTCTAAGGCTTATAGGTGGTTAAACATTAAAGAAGAATATTAATTAATTTTTCTCTTTTTTTACTTGTTATACTGTACCTTGGTTGAAGTTTGATTTGGAGCAGAATCTTTGTTGGTCCTGTGTTGAAAGCCTTCGTCTGATGGTCTGGTCCTGTGTTGAAAGTCCTTGTTTAATCGTCTGGTCCTCTGTTGAAAGTCCTCGTCCGATGGTGTAGTCCTCTGTTGAAAGTCCTCGTCCAATGGTCTGGTCCTCTGTTGAAAGTCCTCGTCCGCTGGTGTGGTCCTCAGTTGAAACTCCTGTTCCGATGTTCTTGACGCAGTATCTGATATAAAATAAAAATGAAAATGTAATTTTATTTGAATGTATTTGTATGAACTAAAAAATGACATTATTTCTTTGTTTTTCTACAATCCCGTTTGGTGTCCACCACTTTTGGTATGCTTATTTAGGCCTTTTTCTAAGGCTTATAGATTGTTAAACATAAAATAAGTATCTAAATGTACTTTGGTATGTGTTTGTGTGAGTTTTCATACAATCCTGTTTGGTGCACACCACTGTTGGTATGCTTATTTAGGCTTCTTTCTAAGGCTTATAGGTTGTTAAACATAAAATAAGAATGTAAATGTAGTTTGCTATGTGTTTGTGTGAGTTTTCATACAATCCTGTTTGATGCGCACCGCTGTTGGTATGCTTATTAATGTAGTTTTGTAATGCTTATAGGTTGTTAAACATAAAATAAGAATGTAAATGTAGTTTGCTATGTGTTTGTGTGAGTTTTCATACAATCCTGTTTGATGCGCACCGCTGATGGCATGCTTATTAATGTTGTTTTGTAATGCTAATAGGTTGTTAAACATAAAATAAGAATCTAAATGTAGTTTGCTATGTGTTTGTGTGAGTTTTCATACAATCCTGTTTGGTGCGCACCACTGTTGGTATGCTTATTTAGGCTTCTTTCTAAGGCTTATAGGTTGTTAAACATTAAATAAGAATCTAAATGTAGTTTGCTATGTGTTTGTGTGAGTTTTCATACAATCCTGTTTGATGCGCACCGCTGTTGGTATGCTTATTAATGTAGTTTTGTAATGCTAATAGGTTGTTAAACATAAAATAAGAATCTAAATGTAGTTTGCTATGTGTTTGTGTGAGTTTTCATACAATCCTTTTGGTGGGCACCAATGTTGGTATGCTTATTTAGGCTTCTTTCTAAGGCTTATAGGTTGTTAAACATTAAAATAAGAATTTAAATGTAGTTTGCTATGTGTTTGTGTGAGTTTTCGTACAATCCTCTTTGATGGGCACCACTTTTGTTATACTTATGTAGTGTTTTTTCTAATGGTTATAGGTTGTTAAACAAAAAGAATATAAATTTAGTTTGCTATGTGTTTGTTACAATCCTGTTTTGTGTGTACCAGTTTGTGTGTACCATATGTTGCATCCTTTGGCCCTCATTCAATTGCAGTTTGGCCAATTCAATAGGGTTCTAAATGTGCTTATTTGGAGCCCTATTGAATTGTCCAAAATATCAATTGAATGAGGGCCTTTGTTTGCTGGATTTGTTATATTGTGAGGGCCTCATTGAATTTGGTTTTTCAATAGGGCTCTATATAAGCACAGAGCATATTTTTGAACAGAAGTTTTTAGTGAAATTGAGCCAAATGTGCTTATATAGAGCCCTATTGAAATGGGCAAATCACATTTGAATGAGGCCCTCGGCCATTAAACATATTTAGGTCCTGAATCAATTGCGTTTTGACCAATTGAATAGGGCTCTATATAAGCACATAAAATATTTTTTGACAGAAGTTTTTAGTTAGTGAAGACCTTGATTGTGGTTAGAAGTTCAGTAACTAAAAATGTCTGTCTAAAAAATCTATTATGTGCTTATATAAAGCCCTATTCAATTAGCCAACTCACAATTGAATAAGGCTCATGGTTCGGTTCTTTTTTATACTTAATACTGTACCTTGATTGAAGTGTGGAATGACAGAGGGTCCCCTCCTGCCAATCTTAATCCGCCGGTCTTCTTGTAGTGTCTGTTTGAAAAATAAAGTGAAATAGTGAATTATAGAATTTTTTATTTGTATTTAACAAACCATGGCCTTTTCAGCATTTAAAGTATTTTTGTATCTTACCTCTTCTTCTTTGTTGGTGTTCTTTAAAAGGGATTGTGCTTCACAGTGCACGGTGCAAATTGTTGAGAGACGCTGTTGATGCAGAGTCTGTTTGAATATTAAAAAAAGTAGAAAGATTGAGTTTTAGGTGATCTATTAAATTGCAGTAAATTAATTTCATTGAAATATACTTCTGTAATTAATTTGAATTAACATTATTTTTTGGTGGGGTCTACACACATATGTCACATACATGAAGCACATTTCCATAGTTGAAAGTAATTTTTTTGTGTACGTGTGACATATCACTATACATGAATCATATTTTAATTGTTAAATTAACCTTATTTTTATTTTTATGTCACATACATGAAGCACATTTCCATAGTTGAAAGTAATTTTTTTGTGTGCGTGTGACATATCACTATACATGAATCATATTGTAATTGTTAAATTAACCTTATTTTTATTTTTGGCCAACATACATAAATGTGTGTGTGACATGTGACTATAGATGATACACATATATGTGCGTGTCACATATCAGTATACATGACTCATATTTTAATAGTATTTTAATAGTCCCAACTTATTTTTTTGTAATGTAATTTAAATGTAGTTGTTTAATTAGTTTGTTGCAGGGGCAATACACATAAATGTGCGTGTGACATGTCACTATACATTATACACATAAATGTGCGTGTCACATGTAACTATACATTATACACATAAATGTGCGTGTCACATGTCAGTATACATTATACACATAAATGTGCGTGTCACTTGTCAGTATACATTATACGCATATATGTGCGTGTCAGTATACATAAACCTCTTTGTCTTCTTTAATTTTTTTTTTTGATGTCCTGTCTTGAGAATAAAATAAGTAATATATTATAGCTTACCTCTCAGTTGTAATTTGCACAATGTAAAGTAGTAAATTAGGAAAGAATTATCTTCTCAAGTTTTAGCAGCAGTTATGTCTGAAGTCACTCTGTTCATCACCTGAGGAGAAATGTATTTTTCTCTGTGAAATAGGCAGTATTTATAAACTTGTAGAACATTCTGGAAAGTTAGACCGTTAGAATGCATGCGCTATTTGCGTTCCAGCTTACAATTTGCGTTCCATCCGCCATTTTGTGCGTAGTAGTGGTTAAAATGGTGTTTAATATGAGTGTGATCCGTTCCGCATAGTATGTGTTTCATTATTGCGAGTAAGTGTAGTGTAGTTACGTCTGGAGCCTCGTTTTCGTTTTGTTCGGCAGCCATTTTTTCTCTCGCTTAGCCGATTTTCGGTCATTTAAACTCTTTGTTTTGACTTAAATGGACGTGTAAATGAACTTTTGGAGGTGCCGGATGCCCCCCCGTGCTGTAAGTAAGCTTTTTATGTGTTTGTTGTGTTTATTTCTTGTGTTTGTGATGTTTTGATGCGCGGCGGTTGGAATGGGTCTTTCGCGGCCGTATTTTTTTCCGATGCGGCCGTATTTTGTTGCGATGTTGCCGTATTTTTTTTGCGATATACGCAGTTAGCTTTTACGTGTTTTTTTGTTAAGTCTTGCGTCTGTGTGTCTGGGTGTAAGCGGGTGTCAGGGGCCTTTGAGTCTTTTTTTGTTATGAAGTTGTGTGTGTGTGTATGTGTGTGTTAACACAGCCGATGTTGGGATGCTCCCACCACCGCAAATGCGGACCCTCGCTTCGCGAGGATCCGCATTTGCGGGGACGTTGTTGGGTTTTTGTTGGCTGGGCGGTTGGGTTTATTTTGTTAAGAAGTCGTGTGTGTGTATGTGTGTGTTAACACAGCCGACGTTGAGCCTCCACCACCGCAAATGCGGGCCCTCGCTTCGCGAGGACCCGCATTTGCGGGGAACTGCGTCCCTCGCTTCGCGAGGGACACAGTTCTTGCGGGCTCGCTACGCGAGCCCTCAAGTGTGAGCAACGACTCGTACGCTCACAACTATATATGTGACTAGCGAATTGCCCGTCAAAAAATGACGGCAATGAAATTGTAAGGTAGCTAAATTAGTAAATGAATATATTGTACCTATTTTGAAGCATTGTGATGAAGAGCTGGCAATCTGTGTTGATGTTGCTGCAGCATTAGTGGTGTGGAGCTGCTGTATAAGCATGCTGAATGTGTGCAGTGTAACACTGTGCGTGCGCGAGACCAAACCGTTAGCGTAGTCGTGTACTTCCGCATTGGTGTAAAATGGCGAGTAATGTGTGGTATAGGTCTGTATCGGAATATCCGTAGGTGTTTTGTGGTGTTTTGCGAGTTTCTTGTGGTGTTTTGCGAGTTTATAGTGCTGTAGCCTCGTTTTCGTTTTGTTCGGCGGCCATTTTTTCTCTCGCTTCGTTTTTTTTTTTGTCTCTAAACTGTTTTATTTCGAGTAAAATCGAGGTGTAAGTTGCATTTTTGAGGTCCTGGGTGCTCCCTCTTGGTGTAGGTAAGTTTTTTATGTATGTGCTGTGTGTATGTATTGTGTTTTAAATGTTTGTATGTCGGCGTGTTGCGTCCGATGTTTGCGAGGTCGTAATGTGTGGTAACGTGTTTCGTACGTTGTTTGCGTGCCTCGTAAAATTTAGCGAGTGTCGTAATTTGTGTGTCGTGTTTTTTGAGTAGCGACGTGAATTTTGCGAGGGTTTGAGGCCCTTGCCCAGTGACCTCGCCAGCAACTGAGTCCCTCGCTTCGCGAGGGGCCTCAGTTGCTGGCATGGAGCGCCTTCGGCGCTCCATGCCAGCAACTGAGGCCCTTGCCCAGTGACCTCGCCAGCAACTAAGGCCCTCGCTTCGCGAGGGGCCTCAGTTGCTGACATGGAGCGCCTTCGGCGCTCCATGCCAGCAACTGAGACGCGTGCCCAGTGACCTCGCCAGCAACTGAGGCCCTCGCTTCGCGAGGGGCCTCAGTTGCTGGCATGGAGCGCCTTCGGCGCTCCATGCCAGCAACTGAGGCCCTTGCCCAGTGACCTCGCTACGCGAGGGCCGCGGCTCGCTGCGCGAGCCGCGGCCCTCGCTTCGCGAGGCCCGCGGCTCGCTACGCGAGGGCCGCGGCTCGCTACGCGACGGCCGCAGCTCGCTTCGCGAGCCACGGCCCTCGCTTCGCGAGGGCCGCGGGCTCGCTACGCGAGCCCGCAAGCGTGAGCAACGACTCGTACGCTCACAACTATATATGTGATACACAACCATTAGAAGAAAGAAAATCACTGTAAATCACTTAAACCGCTAATAGTGAGTAGTAATTTGTATGAAACTTTGTTTATTAGTAACTAGCAAATTACCCGTCAAAAAATTATGGCAATAAAATTGTAAGTGAGCTAATGCTGTTTGGTGTATGGTAATCAAATAAATAATACATTAATAAAGTGATATACTTTACCTATTTTGAAGTAATATATGCAGGAAGCATTGTGTTGAAGAGCTGGCAATCTGTTTTGAGGTTGCTGCAGCATTAGTGGTGTGGAGCTGCTGTGTAAGCGTGATGAATGTGTGCAGTGTAATAGTGTGTGTGCGCAAGGCAAATCTGTTAGCGTAGCTGTTTACTTCCGCATTGTATAAGTTATTGTTCTAAAATGGCGGCTAATGTGTAGTACGCGGCTGTGGCTGATTTAGCGCCCTTCGTTTTGTATGTCGTACAACTTTTTCGGAATATCCGTAGCTGTTTGGTGGTGTTTTGCGTGTTTATCGTGGTGTTTTGCATGTTTAGGGTCATTTAGCCTCGTTTTCGTTTTGTTCGGCGGCCATTTTTTCTCTCGCTTAGGTGATTTTTGGGTGTCTAAACTCCGAAATTTGTACTTAAATGGAGGTGTAACTTGACTTGCAGAGGTCCTGGGTGCACCACCTTGCTGTGAGTAAGCTTTTTATGTGTTTGTTGTGTGTATTTATTGTGTTTCTAATGATTTTGGGGTCGCGTGGGTTGCGTCCTTGTTTTTGAATCTCGTACGTCTTTTTCGGGAAATACGTAGGTGTTTGGTGTTTTGCGTCTTTAGACTGCTGTAGCCTCGTTTTTGTTTTTTTCGGCGGCCATTTTTTCTCTCGCTTAGAGGATTTTTGAGTGTCTAAACTCTTTTATTTTGAGTTAAATTGAGGTGTAGCTTCAGTTTTCGATGTCCTGGGTGCTCTCTCTTCCTGTAGGTAAGCTTTTTATGCATTTGTTTTGTGTATTTATTGTGTTTTTCATGTTTTGATGTGCGCAGGTTTTTGCGAGGTCGTAATGGGTTGTAACGTGTCTCGTATTTTCCTTTCGTAACTACGTAAATGTTACGAGGTCCGCAGTTGCTGGCAAGGAGCGCCTTCGGCGCTCCATGCCAGCAACTGCGGCCCTCGCTTTGCGAGCCCACAAGCGTTAGCACCAACTCGCATGCTCACAAGTATATATGTGATTATTTAAAGCCTAATTCGCTCACAAATCTAGTTACTGTAGTTATCTTATCCTGTGAAATCTCCTTTGCATACTTAAGTGTAAGTTTATTTTAAGGATTTACACATTTTTAATAACATTTGATTGATGAAGTACTTGTTATTACTTTGTTTTAAATTATTAAGCTTTCTTATAAGAGAGTTAACTCCAAGGTTTACTCCATGCACAGTTCTTTGTTTCTACTCTTATTCACAGTGTACCAGTTGAAAGGTGTCTTTCTCTTCTTTTTTGATATATACAAGTTTTACATTATGCCACATTTTGACACTCTGCTGTCTCTTTATGGCGCTGCGTTCCAATGAAGGATGTTTTATGGCTGGCACTGTACATATTACTGATACAGGTCTTGTGTAATGTGACAGCTACTTTATTTAGTTCAGCTAAACTTATCATCAGATTCCCTGGTGGTCCAGTGGTTAGGATTTGGTGCTTTAACCTCTGTGATCTAGGTTTGATTCCAGTCATGGAACCAAGTTGTTACACCAACGTGAAACCATGCAGGGTTGGGCCTGAAAAGGACTTGCATGGGAAACCACCTAGGAATACCAGGATCTGTATGTTGTGGCCCACTGGAGAATGAGCTGGCAACCCACTCCAGTATCTCTGCCGTGAATACCAAATGGATCAGCATGGTGTGTTGCCGTCCATGAGGTCACGGACAGTCGGACATGTCTGAACAACCCAAACACAAAATCTTATCTCTACTAAAAAACATGAAAAAATGCTCAATTTTTCACTAATGGCCACCTTTTGAAGCAACGTTGCCTAAACTGAAACATCACAATTTTGTTGGAGATTAGTGCAGGAATTTGTATCATTGGACCAAGCAGTTGCAAACCCTGCTCATGTAGAGATGTAAACTGTACATCTTGCTCCGGTGACAACACACCCCTCACACACATAATGTAATCAATGTATAATGGATGCTACTAGAGGCCAGCAATTTGCAAAGGCATACATACCGTATATATGTTTTCTCCTTTACCATTAGATCCAAAGGACTCCTCACCATTTACATTTATAGGCAAATGTATGTAATCCACTGGAACAGGCATGGGGCAGAACTGGAGTGTTCCCAATTGCTCACCAATGCTGGGGACATTCAAGAGACCAGTTTATCCATGTGGTCACTATAGGTCATGTAGCTGGATACTCAAAGCTCTTTCACCTCATTATATAGGGACTAGAGAATTGCCCGTCAAAAAATGACGGCAATCAAATCGTAAGGTAGCTAATGCTGTTTGGTGTGTAAAACTAAAATATATAATAGATGAATAAATGAATATACTTTACCTATTTTGAAGCATTGTGTTGAAGAGCTGACATGTTTTCATGTTGCTGCAGCATTAGTGGTGTGGAGCTGCTGTGTAAGAGTGATGAATGTGTGCAGTGTAAGAGTGTGCGTGCGCGAGACAAAACCGTTAGCGTAGTGGTGTACTTCCGCATTGGCGTAAAATGGCGGGTTATCTGTGTTATGCGTCTTTGCGGATTATCCGTCGGTGCTTCGTGGTGTTTTTCGAGTTTCTTGTGGTGTTTTGCGAGTGTGGTGTGGTGTTTTACTTGTTGAGAGCGCTGTAGCCTCGTTTTCGTTTTTTTCGTCGGCCATTTTTTCTCTCGCTTAGCGATTTCATTAGTGTGTAAAGTGTTTTATTTTTATTTAAATGAAGGTGTAACTTGTTTTTTTGAGGTGCTGGATGGTTCCTCTTGCTGTAGGTACGTTTTTTATGTGTGTGTATTTATTGTGTTTGAAATGTTTGTATGTCAGCGTGTTGTGTCCGATGTTTGCGAGGTCGTAATGTGTGGTAACGTGTCTCGTATGGTGTTTGCGTGTGTAGCCTCGTTTTCGTTTTGTTCGGCGGCCATTTTTTCTCTCGCTTAGCAAATTGTTTATTGTCCAAACTCTTTTATTTTGATTGAAACGAAGGTGTAAGTTGCATTTTTGAGGTCCTGGATGCTCCCTGTTGCTGTAGGTAAGTTTTTTATGTATGTGCTGTGTGTATGTATTGTGTTTTTAATTTTGTAATGTTCGCGAGTTGCGTCTGAGTGTTGCGAGGCCGTAATGTGTGTGAACGTGTGTGGTATGTTGTTTGCGAGTGTCGTAATGTGTGTGTCGTGTTATTTGCGTTGCGACGTGAACCAATAGTATTTTGCTTATAAATGTCAGATTTTCCTTCCAATAGGTGTACTTTTTGATTTTTTGTATTTTGCAGGCACCTTCTTCTTTATTTTGTTGTGATTATGTCACTTTTCAGAATTATTGTTTATGCATGGATTTAATTACTATGAGCACCATCTGCTCAACCGGGTTTATTGGAAGCACAGCCTATATTCTGATTGATCGTGCAGACAGTTGTGGTTCCTGTATCTTAAGGTATATGGAAGTTTCCCTGATCTTAAATGTTTCTTAACAGCCAGAAATTCACAGAAAAAATATGCACTGCATTGAAAAGTTCAGTGTACTTACAGGTTTATTTGCAGCAAACTGAAATCTTGATATCCACACCCACAGAGCTGCCTACATTGGCAACCCATACTAGCCTATAGAAACACAGCATTCAAGTACAGATTTTAACCTGTTAGTCACTCAAGAATCAGCAATTTAATCTGCCTGGTGTATCCAATTATAGGCTTGGGCGGCATCAGAGCACAAACACGAGGTGGGAGGGAAGACTTCTGGAGAAGTTGATAGATAGAATGGTTTTTTAGCAGAGCTGGTAGAAGTGGTAACAGGGATGAACGCATATTGCAGGTATAGCAGTATGGTTATACTTTAAATCTAAACTCTATGTTATTGTTTGCTGCAGGGACTGGGTGAAATGTGCTACAGAGACTGTGAGAATGTGGTGAAGATACTGAGGTGGAATAAACTGCAGAGTGAATGTGAGAGTTGAAATGAGCTGCAGAGACTTGAGGTGGAATCTGATGCAGAAATGAAAATACATAGTGCCTTCTTATATGGATATGTGCCAGACTACAAATCCCATGATGCTTTGCTGCAGAGACAAGGTCCTTAGACTTTGCTACAATATTGCAGCTGCCGGTGATTGGCCAAAATTAATAATTAATTTTATGCTAATTTAGCCTGGGTTTGTAGGGGGCTAAAATTCATATTCAAAATCAATTGTCAAAAAATAGAAGACATTTTGCTAACTTCAGGGTAAATGTATTAATGTTTTTTTTTTTTTCATACAAGAAATACTTTCATACAATACTGATTCTCCTCTATCAGATGCATTAAAATCCAGGAAATTTACATATGCTTTTAATCTGTTCTCTCACTTCACTAAATCATACCCATTAATAAGAAATCTTAGATCTCTTTATGCATAAGGAGGTATACTTGCTAAAGTAAATTGGAGGCCTATGGCCACAGATCAGATAAAGAACAGAATATTAACCCATTAACCCACCAGTACCTCTCATATTCTCCCATCTCTCAAGTAAAAATACAAGGCAATGATTTATCATTGTTTAGTTTTAAGGTATGTAAATATTCACAAATGTATGTTATTATAAAAGCAATATATATTCAAGATGGCTCATTAATTTCTAGCTTTCTTTACTGTATAACCTTAAACTTGGAAAGTTCCTCTGATGGCACATTTAGCATTTTTATCCATATTATCTCCTCAAATTGATTGCTTCTCTAATGTAACAGTAGTGCAAGTTTTTGAAGATAAGGGGCTTTTGATATAAAAAAAGTACCTATTCTTTAAAAGGATACTGTAGTCTTCTATTTAAAATACAGGAATACTCCTTTTAACGCTGTGGATGGGTTCTGGCCAATAGAAGTTGTAACAACCCAGAGAAGAGGAGTCCTCGTACTCCTAATTCTCCTGCCTCGGCTTACAGGAGCAATCTGCAGATTATGACTTTATATTCATCTCTGCACCCAGCAAGCCAATTCAGATCAGGACATCATTCATGGAGAAACATGAAAACATCAGATGAGCCACACCACTGTTTTAGTGTAGAGAGAGACTGCCTGGGAACTTTATTCTTCTTACACTGATTTTTAACAAACACAAAAAGAGTTCATTATCAGCTTCTCATAAATTCCCTCCCTGTTTGAGGGGGTCTGACTTTCTTACTGGATACACCAGAGCTTGGGGTTATCTGGTTAAGTCACTTCAGATCTCAGACCTAGGTTCTGCTGTTAGGTGAAGCATTTCGCTTCATGACACACACATCCAATAAGTTTTCCAATTCTACATCAGCACCAGAAATGTCTGCTTAATGTATAAACCCACATCTCCACCCCAGTGCCCTCTCTAACAAAACAAACATTCCAGGAGATAAGTCTATATTTGCCCTGTAACCTCTGCAGTGACATCATATTATATCATGGGGCCTACTTCTGAGTGAAAATACACTCTTTAAACTTTATACAATTACCTGTACATCCTACTAAACCAGATCACTAGTGTAAACATGATAGCATTAGCAGATACTTTGGTACCAAAAGAGTCCACTTTAAATAGCAGAAGTGGCTCATCCTCCATTCTGACTTGTTTGGACACACATTCATCCAAGGACATCTGTCTTTGCCTCCTACAGCCATCCAGCACAATGTCCTGGGCTTCTGCATTTCCCAGATCCGCCGTATTGACCAGGCCTACTATCTATGATGGGCTGTTCTGGTTGAACATGCAACAGCTCTGGCCATATCTTCCTCCGCTGGCCATATCTTCCTCCACACTGCTTTCAGACATTGCTGTGTCACTTCCTTCCAGGACAAATCAATGTTAGTTAAGCCCTGCATGATGGTATACTTTTTCCAGAAACTCATCATGGATTCTTTGTCCGTGATGTCAGTTTGGTCAATGAGCTGGCATAATGGGCGGTGAAAATAATAGGCCTTTAAAGTCTCACTGACCTCTTGATCTATTGGCTGGATGAGTGATGTAGTGTTGGGTGGCAGGAAAGCTACTTCCACTGAGATGCAGCAATGGAGCCCAGACAAGTCAGCAAATTGGATTTTGGAATCACCTTCATGGCTCTAGGTGTTTTTGAATTGGACACCGGCAATGGCTTGATCTTGAAGTCGCCACTGGCCTTCCCACCTAGAAGAAGGGTTAATCGGTCTTTGCCTGCTTTGAAACACGGTGCTCACTTCGGCTCAAGTGATATGAAGTAGCGGCTTGGCATTTGCTTTTAGAATACTCCGGTCAACGTTGAATACCAGTTCTGAAGGATAATTGCCTTTTTCAACGATGTCCTTCAAAGTGGCTGGAAAGGCTGCAGTAGTTTTGGTGCTCCTGTGATTTTGATATTGTAGAGGTTGTTCCTCTTCTTGAAGTGGTCGAAACAACCTCGGCTGGCTGAGAAGCTTTCAGTCACACCTGGTGTTTGCCTTTTTGATATGACAATAGGTGCTTCTGGTCTTCTCCATCATGATGGCCTTGCTGAGAGGCATGTTGCGCTCTATTTCATCACCAATCCAAATGTAAGACGCTTCTCCATTTCCTCCAGGGCGTAGCATCTGGACCAGGTATATACCTGTGTATCTATTTACTTTTATGTACTTTATTTTATTAAGAAGTGCTTATAAGCTCTGCTTAAAATCAAACAAACAGTCCCTGTATGGGTCTGCACACTGCAGCTTAAACATACACAGTCTCTTTAGGGTTCTAGCCTATGACGAGCCACATCTCAGCAGAATGTTGCAGAATATTGCCGAGAGATGATCACTGATTGGTTAGAATGAGACAGTGCACTGCAAGTAATACAGAGTCTGTGTTTTCATGAGCTGCAGAGGGCAGACCTAAGCAGGTAATATTTGTTTGATTTTAGACAGTAAAAGTAGAACTTATACTCACTTCCTAATAATACTATAAAAAACTGGCATTCAATTTATTATATTTTACATGCACCCTTGTCTTGGTAGCAGTAACAATCAGTTCTGGGAGAAAATGGAACCACATAATAAAGAATAATTGTTTATAAAAGTTAATTTCAAGATTGTGTTTATATTTTGTTTTCTTAAAATATTTTACCCTTTATCAAGTTTAATTAGGATCTATACCATTCTCCAACCAGTGACAGCAGCAGATGCGGCAAGTGGCCGCTAGATGGCGCTGTCGATATTTTGCAGCACTGCCAATAACCCGAACAGCCTACCTAACCCTAACTCTATGGTATCGGCACTGAAAATCAGCAGCGTCATCTATCGGTTGGTGAATTTATCTTGAATTTAAAAAGTGAAAGGACCTTTAAATATTCAAAATACCTTATAGAAAAAGGAGACCACAATGGTCTGTTCAGTAATATTAAAAGGGGTATAAAACGGATCTATCCCGTTGTTTAAGCGCAAAGAAATCGACAACACTGACAGTGCCAGCCAGTAGCTGCTAGATGGCGCTGTCCGGTTTCAGGAAAGGCACTAATCATTCCCTCCTCTGATGTGGCGCAACTCGACAGCGCAGGATCGACAGCGCTGAATCAACAGTGAGGCCATCGATATGTGCAGCGCGGGCACTTAACCCTCGAGGGTCTTGGGCGCGCCTCTCATAGCTTAAGACCTCTTCTGTCATCGCGCCTTATATGCATCGTGCAGCACTAGTGGGAAAATCACCAGCGCCATCTAGCGGTTGGCAGCGGCACTGCTGCTGCCAATCTTTTGCGTAGGTGAAGCGGGCAAGGACCCATAAAACAAACAAGGTAAACATGGGATCCCTCATCTTTAAAATGAGCAGCGTTATATCCCAATTTTGTCCTATTCTATAGCCGGCAGCAAAGACAATCACCTGATAACTACAATGAAAATCTGCCCTGTTGTAAAACTGTTTTACATTTTAAAGTAGATTGCAGTAATATTATTAAAATTTTGATTGAAAGATTGGGACCTATCCTCTTACAGGGCAGTGACGGTGAGCATCCGCTAGGTGGTGCTGTTAATATTCCTGTGCCATATCATAGAGTCAAGGCTTAGGTAAACTTTATAAGCTTAGAACTTCTCTCACATATCGGCAGTGCTGCAAAAAATCGGCAGCACCATCTAGTGGTTGGAGGCCGCATTGCAGCGGCTGACCATAACAGGATAAATCCAAAGATTGTGTTTAGATTAAAGGTCAAAGTATGGTCAAATGAAAGAGGGAAAAACAGCAGTAAAATGAAAAGTAATTACCGTATATGGGCTAGATTTTTTTCATTAGTGAAATGACAATTTCTATGTTATTCTATGAAATGTCTTTTTAAATTAGACAGATCACCTCAACGTATGTTAAAAAAAAAGGTTGTATTTAATAAAAGCTGCCAGCAGGAAAAAGAAAGTGAAACTGGATGAGAAAGCAGGAACTGACTGGCATGGAGGACAGATAAATACAAAGACTAGAGCATTACCAGCATTCCTGCAGACGTAAAGGGTTAACTGAGAACTCATTTACCTCATCACAAGAGTCCAGAGGCGCAATTATTATCTGCCTCTCCTTCAGCTTTAGTGGGTGTTACCAGCTGCAAGGTAAGGTGAGGAACAACACAATGTAACGTAGCTAGCAGGGCCAACGAGAAGCTCATTTATACCATGTAGGTTTAGTTATTCTACTTTTATGCTTGAAAATACAACCCTGGGACGGAAAATTACATAAAATAAATGAAAATGTACAGTTTTGAAGGATCAATGCAGCCCAATGTTTTCAATGTGGTCTTCTGAGGAATTAGATTATTAATTGGCAAAATGTTAAGAATTCAAATATAATATATACTAGCGACTTGCCTTTGTTTAGTTGTGTAAAGCGCCATTTTAGAATGTTAATGTTAGTGTTGTAAAATGGCGGCGATTGTGTATGTGTTACGCGGGTCCCGAGCATTTTCTGTCTTTCGTAATAGTGTATGTTGTACCTCGTATGTGCCTGGTGGTGTTTTGCGTGCTTAGGGGTCGTGTAGCCTTGTTTTCGGCGGCCATATTTTTTCTCGCTTAGACGATTTTCGAGTGGCAAAACTTTTCAAATTGTGTGTAACCTGACACCCAGACATGCTGGCTGTCCCCCTGTGCTGTGTGTGATGTTTTTTGTATGTTTTGTTTTGTATTTTTTGTCTTTTTCTAGGTGCGCGGTTCGGCCGTTAACTTCTTATTTTTTGCGGGTCGCATTTTATTTTTTCTAAATGGCGGTTTCCTTTTCAAAGTGTTACGGTCGTAATTTTTGCAGGCAAATTGATTTTTTTGTGTTTTTTTCCCAAAGTGCTACGGGTCTCGCACTGTGAATTGTGTAATTGAGTTTTCTGTTGATCTGTAGTCCTGCGGGTTGTACATATGATGCATAAGTCGTGCAGGGTCGTAGGGATGGGCGCCTATGGTGCTCATCTCCACCAGCGCAAGGAGCACCATAAGATAAAATATTAGCAACATAACATATACCATTACATTTTTGATCTGCTGGTTTGAGTAGCTCCTTCAGACGTATTGAAAGTAATGATGTGCATGCACGGCACAGGAAGCCTCCTGATGCTGGGCGCGCTCGCGTCCCGATGTACTCCCTAAGCCTCCAAGCCCAACCCCCTATACCACTTACTGGCCCTAAACCTAACCCCCTGACCCTAAGCCCCTAACACCCCTTACTGGCCCTAACCCTCTTAGTCTAACCCTACCCTCCTAAGAGTAACTTCCTAGCCCTAACCCCCTACACCACATAATGGCCCTAACCCTCTAAACACTTACCGGCCACTTAGAGACCGCTACATCGGGATGTGAGCGGCGGCGGCGCGCTTCCCATGCGTGCACATAACAGGATAGATCCGAAAGTAATTGCGGGTAAAGAAATATGGAAAGTTCCTGGATTTTACTACGGTAGGTATATAATATACCTATGTATCTATTTACTTTTATGTACTTTATTTTATTATGAAGTGCTTATAAGCTCTGTTTTTACTACCTAAAATCAAACAAATCGTGCCAGCATGGATCTGCCCACTGCAGCATATGCAGATACAGACTACGTAGGGCGGGATGAGCAGCATAGTGTCCAAGCCCATCAGGGACAACATCTCAGCAGCATGTTGCAGAGAGATGGTTACTGATTGATTAGTATAAGACACTGCATAGTAAGTACAGCAGAGCATGTGTCTTTGTAAGCTGTAGAGGGCAGACCCATACAGGCACTGTTTGATTTTAGGTTGTAAAATATAGAACTCCAGGACAATTGGGCTTTTGAGACTGGACATGAGCCATATAGCCAGTTGAATAAAATTGGTATTCTAGTGGCCATAAGGACCTTGTGAAAGAGTTTACCACTTTTAATTTATGTTGTGTGATGTTTTTCCCCAAGCTCGGCTTGTATGCCCATGACCCCAAGGCCCTTTTCAATCAGGTCTTTTTGAGCCTAGTGGACTCTAGGTTCATTTTCAATGTTTAGGGCCATTATTTTGTGTGTAGAGTGTGTTTGGGGTCTGGTATCTTTCCTGGTTTAAGAACACCAGCAGTTGCAGCAAGGAGCTGCTAGATGGCGCTGCCGAATTTGTACACAATTTGTAAGAGCTGCTTCGATCGTACACCATTTCCAAGCTTAAACCATTACCGTCACCCTAAAGCTATGACATCGGCAGCAAAATCTTGGCCGCGACATCTAGCAGATATTCACCGCCATTGCTGCCTCCTGAGGCGGGCGTTCTCATAACAGGAAAGGACCCCAGCTCTTCTGTACTTGCTAAGTATTGTCTTATACTAACCAATTGTTGGCAATCTCTTGGCAACATTTTGCCGTATGCTACTGAGATATGCTCCCTGATAGGCTAAAACACTACGCTGCACATCCAGCCCTATAGAGTCTGTGTCTGCATACAAAAAACCATCCATACTATTGGTAGGATTTTAGCCAGTAAAATAGCTTATAAGAACTTCTTAAAGGCCTATTTAGGTTTCATGGATTATGAATGCATCTGACTGAAGAGAATCAGCAGTGAATGAAAACATTTTTTGCCTGAAAAAATAAACATTATTACACTTACTATAAAGTTTTCTAAATCTCTTGAGTTTGCAAGCAGTTGATTTATTAGTTAACACCCCTAGAAATCCCTGCTAAACACTGCATAAAATTCATTAGGGCCAATACCAGGCAGCTAATAAATTGTATTAATCAGTGATGGCAGTTTGTGCAGAAAGGAATTATGGTATGTGTAGTTCCCTGCATAAGGACGCAGGAAGAGCTCACATATATTGTGCTGCTGTTGGCTTGAATGTTTAGAAAGGGTTATCATTTATACCCAAATGCAGTGTTTTATTGGTAAGTACACTGTGCCTATGTAAGCAGCTCTGGGGGGGGGGGGGGTGAGGAAATCGAGTTTTATTTTTAACTAAAATAAATATGTATAGAATGAATTAATGTATGTTTCTGATATAAGCAGTATGAGTTAGATTAGAAAAAGGTAAAAACAGGGAAACTTAGATATATCTTTAATAAAATAATATTGTATTAAGGTAATAAAAATATTTCCTGGATCTATCCTGTTTTAAATTCGCCACCACTGACAGCTGGAGTGCGGGCAAATGGGCGATAGATGGCGCTGCCGATATTTCATACAAGTTGTAAATCGGCAGCGCCATCTAGCAGTTGGTGGGCGGCACTGCTGCTGCAATTGCTGGCGAATTTCAAAAGGGAAAGGACCTATTTCCCTACTTGGGTTGAAACCTACCCCCCATCCAGACATTCTGATTCCAGGGTGTACGTTATCTTATCAACCCCTGCTGTGCACATAGACTCCTCAGCACCTAGCTGGGAAAATAGACGGGCTGGCACTAGGTCCTTGGAGCCAGTCCTAGCCCATGTGGGGGTAATTCAAATGGACAGAAGGTGTGAAACTTGTTTTTATGTAAGGACTAGGCCCACGCCTGTATAAAATGATGTACTGAAGTTTATGCTCTGTCTGGGATACATATGCATGGTGCGTTTTCCATTGGCGCACAACAACAATCACACACTAAAACTACATTTTGGGCACTTGAGTTGCCAGGTTATCTCACAACTTTAGGGGCAGTTACCCCAGGTAGGCTTGTTATTGTATCACTAGCTTTGTGACTCTGTCTTCCGTACGCCAGGTGGCGCAGTCCATGTCCCTATTTCTCCATATACTAGCTTGAGCTGTGACTGCCTGTAGTCCTCCCTACCGCTAGATGTCGCTGTCAGTCCCTGTTACTCCGTACATTTGCCTGTAGTCCTCCATACGGCTGGATGTCGCTGTCCTTGTTCCTGTTACTCCGTACATTAGACTGCAGTTCTTCGTACCGCTAGGTGTCGCTGTCCGTTTCCTTTTCCTCTACATTGGCTTGCGCTGTGACTGCTTGTGATCCTCCACAGCCCTAGGTGTCGCTATGCCGATCTCACCAATTTCCTATGTTGATAGTGGGCGGGGCTAGCTGTGTGTTCGGGCCCGGGGGGCTGCACAGCTCTGTTCTCCGACACCGCTCGTGAAGCGCTATGTCAGACGGCTTTGACCGGGCTCCTGGTGCAGGCAGGGGTAGGGGCCGCGGTGTGTTGAATCTGGGAGTAGGGAGAGGCCGTGGCCGGGAGGGACCAGATAGCGGCAAAATCCCGGGCTTCCGGGCGCAGACTGCAGGGGCGGAGACAGCGATCTCTTCAACACAGAGAGCGGGAGGACTCCAGCAGCAAGGCCCGCTCAGACCGCCCCGATCTGGGCCACCCGCCAGAGGAGAGAACCCCGCAGGTACCGGGACCGGGGATAATGTGCAGGGAGAGATAGGTACCAGCACGGAGGGGGAGATAGGGACCGGGATCAGATAAGTAATGTGCACAAAGGGGAGAGATCGGGACCGGCACGGGGGTGATAGGGACTGGCACAGGGGGAGAGATAGAGACTGGCACAGCAATAAGATGCCTAATGTGCACAGGGGGGAGAGATAGGGACTGGCACAGCAATGAGATGCCTAATGTGCACAGGGGGGAGAGATAGAGACTGGCACAGCAATAAGATGCCTAATGTGCACAGGGGGGAGAGATAGAGACTGGCACAGCAATAAGATGCCTAATGTGCACAGGGGGGAGAGATAGAGACTGGCACAGCAATAAGATGCCTAATGTGCACAGGGGGGAGAGATAGGGACTGGCACAGCAATGAGATGCCTAATGTGCACAGGGGGGAGAGATAGAGACTGGCACAGCAATAAGATGCCTAATGTGCACAGGGGGGAGAGATAGGGACTGGCACAGCAATAAGATGCCTAATGTGCACAGGGGGGAGAGATAGAGACTGGCACAGCAATAAGATGCCTAATGTGCACAGGGGGGAGAGATAGAGACTGGCACAGCAATAAGATGCCTAATGTGCACAGGGGGGGGGGGGGGTAGAGATAGAGACTGGCACAGCAATAAGATGCCTAATGTGCACAGGGGGGGGGGGGAGAGATAGAGACTGGCACAGCAATAAGATGCCTAATGTGCACAGGGGGGGAGAGATAGAGACTGGCACAGCAATAAGATGCCTAATGTGCACAGGGGGGGAGAGATAGAGACTGGCACAGCAATAAGATGCCTAATGTGCACAGGGGGGGAGAGATAGAGACTGGCACAGCAATAAGATGCCTAATGTGCACAGGGGGGGAGAGATAGAGACTGGCACAGCAATAAGATGCCTAATGTGCACGGGGGGGGAGAGATAGAGACTGGCACAGCAATAAGATGCCTAATGTGCACAGGGGGGGGGGGAGAGATAGAGACT